>ML783482.1:212544-281970 GCA_009831015.1 Picea engelmannii | reverse complement strand
CAAAGAGAAGAAAGACAGAGACAGTTGAGAAACCGTCTCTGATCTAGTCTCCCTTGTTTCATTGTTTAATAAGTATTATCTTTTTTGGATGCCTAGACGGTGTGTTTTATAGCCTTAAAACACAAACTCTGGAACAACAGGTGCAATATCAACACCATCAACACATACATAGATGACTTCTTCCTCTTTCTAAAGAAAAAACAAAGTGAATACAATGATGAATTCCAAAGGGTTCTCATCATGGTCCATGACCCACTACTCCTCCTGACCTTTAATACACAAAAGAAACACAAATGTTGCATTGCTTCAAACTGAGCAAAACCCTAGTTCTTAAAATCGATGAAAAAAAAAACTTTCAAGGGATTGGACCTGAGAGTTAGGGGTTCTCTAGCTGAAATCCTATGCCAGGCATCCAACAAAGACAATGATTCCTCAATCCGAATCTCGGTATTTTTTATATGCCTAGTTGCAAATCGCATCCCAAACCATTTTGGGGACTCTTGGCCAATTCCTCCTTAGGGCATAAAATCCTAACAGAGTAATATTTTTGAGTTTCGTGAGATGATGAAAGCTTGTTTAGGCATGGACTAGGTGACCACATTATCCATCCACTCCTGAGGGATGGTTTCATAAATTGGACCCTTTAATCCAAATGCTGCATTGCTTCAAACTGAGCAAAACACTAGTTCTCGAAATCAATGAGTAAAGCAACTTCCGAGGCATGGCACCCGAGAGTGAGGGGTGATATAGCTGAAATCCTATCCCAGTAATCCATCGAAGTCGACGGCTCCTCAATCTGAGTCTCGATTTTCATTTTATGCCCAGTTGCAAGTCGCATCCCAAACCATTTCAGGGACTCTTGACCAATTCCTCCTCGGGGCATAAAAACCTAACGGAGCAGCATTTTTGAGTTTCATGAGATGCTGCAAGCTTGTTTAGGCATGGAATATGTGACCACATTGCCCATCCGCTCCCGAGGCATGGTTTCATAAATTGGACCCCTAAATCCAAATGTTGCATTGCTTCTTACTGAGCAAAACCCTAGTTCTCAAAATCGATGAAAACAACAACTTTTGAGGGATTGGAATCGAGAGTGATGGGTGCTCTAGCTGAAATCCTATGCTAAGAATCCAATGGAGATGATGGTTTCTCAATTCGAGTCTTTTTTTTTCGTTATATTCTTAGTTGCAACTTGCATCCAAAACCATTTCGAGGACTCTTGGCCAATTCCTCCTCAGGGCATAAAAGCCTAACGGAGCAACATTTTTAAGTTTCGTGAGATGCTGCAAGCTTGTTTAGGCATGGACTAGGTGACCACATTGTCCATCTGCTACTGAGGCACAATTTCATAAATTGGACCCCTTAATCCAAATGTTTCATTGCTTCAAACTTAGCAAAACACTAGTTCTCAAAATCAATGAGTAAAGCAACTTCCGAGGCATGGCACCCAAGAGTGAGAGGTGCTCTAGATAAAATCATATCCCAGTAATCCATCAGAGTCGACGGTTCCTCAATCCGAGACTCGGTTTTCATTTTATTTCCAGTTTCAAGTCGCATCCCAAACCATTTCGGGGACTCTTGGCCAATTCCTCCTTAGGGCATAAAAGCCTAACAGAGCAGTATTTTTGAGTTCTATGAGATGTTGCAAGATTTTTTAGGCATGGAAAAGGTGACCACATTTTCCATTCACTCTCGAGGCATGGTTTCATAAATTGGACCCCCTAAATCCAAATGTTGCATTGCTCAAAACTGAGCAAAACACTAGTTCTCGTAATCGATGAAAAAAACAACTTCCGAGGGATTGGACTCAGGAGTGAGGGGTGCTCTAGCTAAAATCCTATGCCAGGAATCCAACGGAGACAACATTTCCTCAATCAGAGTCTCTATTTTTTTTATATTCCCAGTTGCAAGTCGCATCCCAAACTATTTCGGGGACTCTTAACCAATTCCCCCTCAAGGCATAAAAACCTAACAGAGAAACATTTTTGAGTTCCATGAGATGTTGCAAGCTTGTTTAGGCATGGAATATGTGACCATATTGTCCATCTGCTCCCAAGGCATGGTTTCATAAATTGGACCCCTAAATCTAAATGTTGCATTGCTTCTTACTAAGCAAAACCCTAGTTCTCAAAATTGATGAAAAAACAACTTCTGAGGGATTGGACCTAGGAGTGAGGGGTTCTCTAGCTGAAATCCTATGCTAGGAATACAACAGAGATGACAGTTCCTCAATATGAGTCTCAGTTTTCGTTATATGCTCAGTTGAAAGTCGCATCCAAAACCATTTCGGGGACTCTTGGCCAATTCCTCCTCAGGGCATAAAAACCTAATGGAGCAACATTTTTGAGTTATGTGAGATGATGCAAGATTGTTTACGCGTCAAATATGTGACCAAATTGTCCATCCGCTCCCGAGGCATGATTTCATAAATTGGACCCCTTAATCCAAATGTTGCATTGCTTTAAGCTAAGCAAAACACTAGTTCTCGAAATCAATGAGTAAAAAAACTTTAGAGGCATGGTACCCGAGAGTGAGGGGCGTTCTAGTTGAAATCCTATCCCAATAATCCATTGGAGTCAACGATTCCTCAATCCGAGTCTTTTTTTTTTGTTTTATGCCCAGTTGCAAGTCGCATCCCAAACCATTTCGGGGACTCTTAGCCTATTCCTCCTCAGGGCATAAAAGCCTAACGGAGAAACATTTTTGAATTCTATGAGATGATGCAATATTGTTTAGGCATGGACTAGGTGACCACATTTTCCATCCACTCACGAGGCATGGTTTCATAAATTAGACCCCTAAATCCAAATGTTGCATTGCTTCTTACTGATCAAAACCCTAGTACTCCAAATCGATGAAGAAAATAACTTCCAAGGCATGGGACCCAGGAGTGAGAGGTGCTCTAGCTGAAATCCCATCCCAGGAATCCAACGGGGACGACTGTTTCTCCATTTGAATCTCAGTTTTTGTTATATTCCCAGTTGCAAGTCGCATCCCAAACCATTTCGGGGACTCTTGGCCAATTCCTCCTCAGGGTATAAAAACCTAATAGAGCAGCATTTTTGAGTTCCGTGAGATGATGTAAGCTTGTTTAGGCATGGACTAGGTGACCAAATTATCCATCCTCTCCTGAGGCATAGTTTCATAAATTGGACCCCTAAATCCAAATGTTGCATTTCTTCAAACTGAGAAAAACCCTAGTTCTCGAAATCAATGAGTAAAGCAACTTTCGAGGCATGGCACCTGGGAGTTAGGGTGCTCTAGCTAAAATCCTATGCCAAGAATCCAACGGAGATGATGGTTCCTCAATCCGAGTCTTGTTTTTTTTTTTTTATGCCCAGTTGCAAGTCGTATCCCAAACCATTTCGGGGGCTCTTGGCCAATTCCTCCTCAAGGCATAAAAATCTAACGGAGTAGCATTTTTGAGTTTTGTGAGATGATGCAAGCTTGTTTACGCATGGAATAGGTGACCACATTGTCCATCCGCTCATGAGGCATAGCACCCGAGAGTGAGGGGTGCTCTAGTTGCAAGGCCTGTAAAGGCAAGGCATGACATAGCATGACAAGGCAGGGTATGATATGGAAAGGCATGGTATGGAAAGACAAGTCATGGTAAGTGAATGCAAGACATTGCATTTAAAGGCATGGTATGGGGGGGCATGGCATGGAAAGACATATCATACGATAACAAGGCATGGAATGGAAAGGCATTGCATGGCATGGCATGACAAGACATGACATGGAAAGGAAAGGCATGCAAAGGAAAGCCATGGCAAAGTATGGCATGGTATGGAAAGACAAGGCTAGACATTGCAAGGCATGGTATGGAGGGGCATATGGCATGGAAAGGCATACGATATGATACGATAGAAAGGAATGGCATGGCATGGCAAGGAAATGAATGAAATTGCATGGCATGGCACGACAAGGCATGACAAGGCAAGGCAAGGCATGGCATTGCATGGCAAGGCAAGGCATGGCAAGGCAAGGCATGGCATGGAATGGAAAGGCAAGGCAATGCATGGCATGGAAAGATAAGAAAATGCAAGGTACGACATGGAAAGGAATGCAAAGGCAAGGCATGGCATGGCAAGGCAAGGCATGATATGTAAAGGCATGGTATGGAAAAAAAAGGCATGGCAAGTGAATGGAAGGCATGGTATGGAGAGGCATGTAAAGGAAATACATACCATATGATAACAAGGCATGACATGGCATGGAATTGAACGACAAGGCATGGCATGGCATGGCAAGGCAAGGAATGGCAAGGCAAGGCATGCAAAAGGCAAGGCATAACATGGCATGCCAAGGAAAGACAATGCATGGCATGACAAGGGAAGGAAATGCATGGCATGACAAGGCAAGGGATGGCATGGAAAGGCATGCAAAGGCAAGCCATGACATGACATGGCATGGCGACGAAAGGCATGGAAAGGCATGGCATGGTAAGGCAAGAAAATTCATGGCAAGGAAAGACACTGCAAGGCTTGACACTGCAAGGCATGCAAAGACAAGGCATGGCAAGGCAAGGCAAGGAAATACACCTTGACACCTTTTATTACATTTTTGTCATAATTTTCAACCCTTCAGGGCTTGATGTATTGAATTTTTTCTTTGGAAGGATTGGCGTTTGGATGTGGTCTAGTTGAATGAGTATCGAGAGCATCTTCAAAATTACCTATAAACTAGTTAATTCTCAAAGGACCTTTGAAGCATAGTTAATTCATTTGTGAAATATAAGAGAAGAAGACATATAGATCAATTAAATCTCAAAGGATTTTTATAGGCAAACATAATCACATATAACACAAAATGGAGAGGGCTGGCACTTACGGTTATGTAATAGAATTTACAATTGATAGTTAAAATGTATAACACATTTTTTTACGATCTTTACTAATGTTTATTGGAATTGTTGCATGTTTTACAACATTGGAATGATTTCTTATTTGTAACTTATTTGAAATTTTATTATGGTATATGCACTTTGATATGATGTAATATGATTATGGTTTCATTTCATACGTTGTAATATTAAAAATATAACAAAAAAATTACATATTGCATGAAATAAATAATAACTTTTCATTTTGAATGTTGTTTTTTGCAGAACACGGGTCTTCCAGAAGATCCAGTTGATCCTCATGATATAGATCTAGATTATAATGGGTCTGATACAGACATGGGAGATGATAATGATGAGGTAGATGAAGAAGAAACTGTGAATGACGACGATGATGACCACATTGATGATGATCAAGATAATGATGATGACCTAGTTGCTAGTAGTAGCCAGTGACATTGAACATATAGACTCCATCATTGATCATTGTTGATATATCATTATGATGCCTATTTTCATGTTTACTATCATATGTATCATTTTCACCTGCAATACCATATTATCGAGTTTTATCGTTTTGGCATTTATCATATTGACTTATATCATTTGGACATATATCATCTTAACTTACGTTGACTGTTGGCCATGTATCATTCAGACATGTTATTGATCTACTGTCATATTTGACTTTCACTTGTTGTAGTTACATATGATGATGATCTTATTAGTATTAAAGATATAAGTTGTTTGACATGATACTTATCTAATATTGATATATTTGACTAGTTTAAATATAGATGATGATCATGTTATAATCATTATCTTGTTATTTTATATATACTGTATGTTGTAGATTTTATTTAGATGGAGATTTAATAAGTATAATGATGTTGTTAGTTTGTATGGATGTCCAGTTCCCTAAAAATTCTTTATAAAAGCTATCATATAAAATACTTCAAATGCAATATGACTTACTCTATAATAATATAAGTTTTTAAAGATGCATGATATATTTAACTAATTAAATTGAAATAAAAAAAGTTAAATTACTAAATGGAAGCTAAAAGGACACAACATGAGTTGTTAAAATGGAAACAAAATGTGGCTCTAAAATGGAAGTAAAACTCGACATTAAATTTGAAGCCATACTTGGAACTATTTCAATTAGGAAGCTAAATTGGTTGCTTAACAAGAAGCAAAACTGGATGCTAATTAAGAAGAAAATCCAAACACTAAAAGGAAGCAAACCCTGGACCTAAAAAAGAAGCAAAACTAGACACTAAAAAAGAAGCAAACCTTGGAACTAAAAGGAAGCAAACCATCGAGCTAACAAAGAATCAATTCTGGAAGTAAAAAAATATGCAATAATGAAAGCACATCTTGGCATTAATTTGGAAGCCAAACTAGAATCTATTTTCGATGCTACACTAGAAGCAAAACATGAAGCATGATTGGGAGCTAAACTAGGCGCTAAACCAGGAGCTAAACCATGCATTAAACCAAGAGCTAAACTAGGCGCTAAACCAGGAGCTAAACCAAGAGATAAACTAGGAGCTAAACGAGGAGCTAAACTAGGAGCTAACCCAAGAGTTAAACCAAGAGCTAAATTAGGAGCCACACCTGGAGGTAAACTAGGCGCTAAAATAGGAGCTAAACCAGAAGATAAATTTGGCTCCACACGTGGAGCTAAACTAGGCACTGAATTAGGAGCTAAACCAGGAGCTAAACTAGGTGCTAAACCAGGAGCTAAACTAGGAGCTACACCTGGAGCTAAACTAGGCACTAAACCAAGAGCTAAACCAAGAACTAAATTAGGTGCCACACCTGGAGATAAACTAGGCGCTAAACTAGGAGCTAAACCAAGAGATATTTTGGGCGTTATTTAGGGAGCTATATCTCAATTAGGTGCTAAACTATGCGCTAAATCAAGAGAAAAATTGGGCGCTAAATAGGGAGCTAAACTGGGTGCTAAAAAGGGAGAAAAATTAGGTGCTAAAGTGGGAGCAAAACTCGATGCTAAAGAGGGAGCTAAATTAGGCGCCCAAGTGAACACGTCGTTTAACACCATCCCATCGACTCAATTCATGTCCTCAAATGCACTAAAATCCGACGCTAAACTAGGCGCTAATGGCTTGTTTTGTTGTAGTGGAGGTAGGATCGTTATCTTGTCTTGTTAGCGTATTTGTTAATATAGCATACTTGAGATTAGAGTTGATTTATGCAGTCATTTCTGTTTGTTGTGGTTTACCCCATGCCATAGAGTGATTTTCCTCATAACAGTTGTAGGAATGGCTGGTGTTCCAACAAAGATTTGATGCACGTGTGCATGAGAATGCTAAAAATAAGACTAAGACTGTCTACAACTAAGAATACTCGAAGTTTCTAGCATTGATATTTCTTGACCAATAGCACTAGAGCCCTGAATCAAGGTGAACAACCTTGAGTATTGCATGGAAGTGAAGGGGGTTCATGCTCTTGGGTTGTGCAAGCTGATGGGAAAGAGAACTCGTAAATTGGGATTGTTGACTGGTTAGGGAAAATTATAATTGACCTAGGACCCATCCTTGTGGATTCATAGCCTTGGCTCAGGGGTCATGTGTTGTTGAGATCTAGAACAATAGTGTCTAACATTGGGTGGAATGTCCGACGTCTACAGCCAGTTGGTGAAACTCTTTTAAAAGACAAGTCTCTTTGTGTTTCTCTGTGATTTATTGCACTATGTCTTTAATTTATTTCTGTGATATGTTTAATACATGATAATTGTTATAAATTATTATGCATGGTTAATTATGTTTTATTTTTCAGTCATGCATGTTTCTTGTTATTTATTTTAAGTTATTATGTTCATTATCTTTGTAAGAAAGGTATTAGAACTTTGAAATCGCCTCAGGCAAGCGAGTTTTTGAGGCACCCGGGCAGTGGGATGTGTCACAGATTGGTACCAACTCTATTGCAGTGCTTGGGATGCATGGTCTGACTACAAGTTGAAGATTTCTTTCTATGCAGGTGGCCAAGCCGGCGGGGTGCTGGGAGACCAAACCGTTTCTTGGAAAACTGAAACAATTTCATGATTTTTTCATGAATATGGAAAATTAAAACAAAATATTTCCCTTACAGTCATGTCAGAATGACTAGGATTAACGTTATGGGTGACCTAGTAGACAACTTGGAGCCACAGTGGTAGTTTTCCCCCTATACCAGGGCTATGGTGGCAGACGTTGTGGTAGCGATGGATCCAGACATTTGGGCATTCACACATCTAGAGGTCCTTGTGTTTGTTATTGTTGCGAAGGATCGGATGTTAGATGCCTTGCACCTTGAGTTGGAAGGGGAACCCTGACCGCATGGAACCATCACCATTTAGAGATCAGAGATCAAAGATTTCGTTATGCACCTTTTTTCTAAAACGTCAGATTTGGATGTTAGAACCATGCTTGTCAGATCCTCGACTTGTCGTTAACACTCTTACTGTTTAAATTTTAGCAATCGATCTCAACCATCAATCTTCCATCAAACTCCATCATCCAACCAGGAAGACATGGAGGTTTGTACATCAAGTCAGAGGTGCGATGTGGGACCCACACATCCCCACAAAAAAAAGAAGAAAATATGTGGTTGAATGACAGAGTGTCGGGTGGACTTATCGGTGTGGTGACGTGGAGGCCACGTGGCGAGATCTTGGAGAAGTCCAGATGGGTAGATATATAGAGTTTTAGAGAGGTTTGGATGGGTATATATCTGGGGTTTTGGATAGTTTTGGATGGGTGGATGTTGGATACGGATCCTGGACATCCGGGCATCCAGAGGTCCTTATAGGTTGTTGTTGTTTCTATTGAGGTTCAGATGCCGAATGTGGGGTTTAACATTTGAGCATATGATGTCCCTAGAGGAGGGTTTTATTTTTAAGGGGTGGATACACATTTCCTTTTTAAGTGACATTTTGTGAGGCCCTAGATGGAGAAATTGGGACCATTCGAAGATCTAGAGATCCATAATTTTTTAGAAGGATTTTTCCAAAGAGTGAAATTTCAGATGCCATGTCAATTGTAGTCACATCACCAGTTGTCATGTCAAAATTCCATGTCACGTTAGAGGGCTACGTCAAAAATGTACCCATTAATAGGCCACAGTGGCAGACCATGGAGAGGAATACCAGATGACAAATTCTAGGAGGATGAACACGTCACTCTGATGTGGATGACACGTGTCACGAACCTCATACAATGAAAACAATTGGAAATGTGACGTGGGAAGGTTAGGTGGAAGCATGTCATTGAAAGCATGCTAGTGTAAGTGGACGAATATTTGAATGTCGTGTGGTGGTCTTGTACAGGTGGAACGTAGTTAGATGGAACCAAGACCATATGGACATCTGAGCATTTAGAGGTCCTTGCAGTTGTTGTTGTTGTGGAAGGACGGATGTCAGATGCCTTGCACCTTGAATATTAGTAATGGAACCTTGCAGTGGAACCCTTAATCATCTAGAGATCTAGGACATCTAGGAAAAACCTTGCGTAGGTAGTTAGTGGGAGGGAGGATCTAGATGAAGGAACCTTGAATCGTGGAAAATTTACTAGATGAGTAGCAGAAAACCTGGGGATCCAAGATTTTGGAAAGGTCTAGATCCAGATTATGTCAATATCCAGTAGTAAACTAACGATAAAATTAACATCCATTGATAGAAATTGCATAGTAATTGTAATTTGGGGAAAGAAAAGGGCCTATTTCAGGAGGCCATAACTTTCAACTTAGATATTAGATTGAGGCATGGGAATTGTCGTTGGAAATTTGATTCAGAGGAGAATAGTCCAGCATTATCAGAAGTTGGATAATTGTGATATAATTCTTCAAAAAATGAGAAGAAAATGCACCTATACAATATGCCTAACTCTAACAAAATGGTTGCTTTCACATTTTGCAAAATTAAGAGATATAAGCATACTAGTTCAAGCCAAGATTATAGATTAGAGTCACAGAAGATGCAGAAGGAGCCTTTAGTCATGAGTGTTGTGAGAAATTTCACCCTGCAGACAGGTTGAACTCCCCCTATCCGGGTTTTCTTCGATCTAGGACATAAGAGAACAAGTGGACACTAACATCCCTCTTTCCTATCTATTTATGTAATAAAGTTAAAGAGAAGGATAAAGGAAACAAGATCTAACCCTTTTCTTGTAGGTTGTCCTCACTGCTCTAGTGTTAGAATGCAAAAATCACTCTTGCAATCTTCCTACAAAAAGAAAAACAACCCTTCTCTTCTACTTGTGCAACATTAGATAAAAACTGATATAGCTAAGCTAGCAAGAATATACATTCATACATTAACTTGAGAAAGACAAGAATGAGGAAATAGGCCAATTTGTATTAATGAAAGAAACATTAGATACTTACAACCATGCTGATGTGATGCAAGCTTTACTCCAAGCTTCACCTTTCCAACCCCCTTTGTACGCTTCTTGACGATAATGAGAATGCTTCCGAACTATCCCTGAATCTCACAAGAACAAAGGTTTCATACTCTTCATAATTCTCTCTCCCCCTTTACCCATGAATGGCCTTGTTTATATAGAACTTGAGAGGCTTAACCACCATAAAAATTCAAGGGAATGGATGAGATATTCACTTAGGTTAGGATTTGGTACCCAAAGTGGAGGGAATATGGATGACTAGAGTTCATGAGTCATCCCTCGACCACAACCACTCAAGAGTATCTAGGGATTGGCCCATAGAAAAAGGTGGGTTTCCCTAACAATACTAACGCTCCCCCAACATTGGCCACATGGTGTTATTAAAGCTCCCACACAGTTGAGCAAGGAGAGTTGATCAAGGATTAACACTCCCTACACATGGGCAGGGGAGCGTTGATACTTTAATTGGGTTCAAAACTTAGGGAAAGTGGTTAGGTTTCGTCACTTTCTCAATGTTTTCTCATTCACCATGCCTTAGGGAACAAAACCAACATATAGACATGGAATCAACATTCATGACACTGAATAAAGTGCATGCAACACTTAGTAAGGTGCATATTACACTTGATAAAGTGCATGCGACACTTAGTCAGGTGCATACGACACTTTACGACACTTGCGACACTTAAGGCGTGTAAAATATGTGACACCTAAGTGTAGAATTTTGGTGTGTAACAATGAGAGAGAAGCCAAAGGCCAACATATCAGTGTTGGTAATGCAAAGACATAATCTAATGGAAAGAGGAGAAAAGTGGATCCAACAACATAGGAGGAGACTATTAGAAGCTTGAGTATAGAAGTGAATAGTTACAAAGAAGACAATGACAAGATTATGAGAGAACATAACCAAATAAATGTTCATATGATGCAAATCCTAAATTAGTTGCAGAAGCAGGTGGAGAATGGATCGGTTCCAATACATGAGGAAGAAGGCATACATCATGTGAGGAGGGATTGTTACAGAAGATCCAATCACTCAAGAAGTGTTAGTGAGACTTGGAGACATCAGTCCCCTACTCACTTAGTCATAATATTTTATGCATCTAAATAGGTAAAGAGCAGTCTAGAAGTGTCTCATGTTAGGTGTCAAAGAAGAAGATATAAGTTGGACAATTTGCAAGAAGAGCTTGGGAAGCTTAAGACACCATTCTTTGATGGTGAAAGAGAAAGGGAAGATGATGTTAAAGCCTGGTTGCTTGGAATAAAGAAGTATTTTTAGTTGCACAACTACTCATCCAACCTAGAACCCGATATTGTCACAAACCATTTGTATGGAAAAGTTGTTATGTGGTGGGACCAGTTGAAGCAAGCTGAGCACCTTGGCGAGAATGGGATTACTTAGAAGAAATTCAAGAAACACTTTCAATAGGAGTATCTTTCAGAGCATTATTATGATAGGAAGATGCAATAATTCTTTGAACTTGTGTTGGGGAGCATGACCATGGGAGAATATGAAAATATGTTCTTGGGATTGTTGAAGTGTGTGGGGTTTATCAAGGATGAGAAGGTGAAAATACAAAAGTTTATGAGTGGAATGACCTCTTTCTATAAAGATAAAATTCAATATGGTGATCCCAAAACCTTGATAGAGGCCATTAGAGGGATAAGCACCTGTATGAGCAAGGCAAAGGAAGAGAGTCTCTTCAAAAGTCTTAGAAGGATAAAAAGGAGGAGAAATATGATCAGAGGACGAAGGGATTCAAACCTCCTTCTAGTAGAAAAAATCATCGAACAAATAAGCAAGATAATCCTAAGAATGACTCCAAGAAGGAAGAATCCTTGGGAAAAAGGGGGAAGACCACCTATTAAATGTTGGGGATGCAAAGAAGATCACATGTACAAGGATTGCCCCTACAAAGAGAGTAAGACAAAGACACTACACAATATCCAAAGGCATACTATAGTGGAATATATGGGTAGAAGTATTCCAAGGATCTATGTGGTCTTGGAAGACCGACAAGCAGAACATCAATCCCGTATGATTGAGGTGGAAGGTATGATCACAAATCAACTAGTTGTTATTTTAATCGATTAAGGAGCAAGCCATAGTTACATTGACCCTAAATTAGTGGAAATATTTAATTTGGAGAAAATCAAACTTGAGAGATCATGGTTGGTTCAACTAGCCACCATAACCAAAAGAAGGATCAATGAGACTATCAGAGTTTGTCTAATAAATTTGAATGGAGTGTACACCAAGGTTAACCTGAATATCATATCCTTAAGATCCTATGATATCCTAATTAGAATGGACTAGTTGGACAAGCATCATGATGTCCTGGATTGCCACAATAAGACATACATGTCTTGATGATAAGGGGAAGTAGAGCATTGTGAAAGGAATTCCAAGACCCATATCCACCAGGGAGATTTCAACCTTGCAACTAAAGAGATGTTTCAAGAAAGGATGTCAATTGTATGCAACTCATGTGAAGGAGACATAACAGTCTAAAGAGCCAACCCTTGAAGTTTTTTTCGGTATTGCAAGAGTTTAAGGATGTACTTCAAGAAATAACATGAGTTCCACCAAGGAGGAATATATATTTTTATATTGATTTAGTGCCAGGAGATACCCTAGTATCAAATACTCCATACAAAATGAGTACACCAGAATTAAAGGAATACGCAACTAGAAGAATTGTTGAATATGGATACATACGCCCAAGTGTTTCACCTTAGGGAGAGCCAATATTCTTTGTGAAAAATAAAGATGGGATGTTGTTGTTATGTATTGACATTAGACAGGTGAACAAAGCCACTATGAAGAAAAAGTACCCACTACCCATGATTGATGTCCTCTTTGACCAACTAAAAGGAGCAAAGATATTTTCAAAGATAGACCTAAGATGGGGATATCACCGGGTGAGAATCAAGGAAGAAGACATCGGTAAGATAACTTTTAGAACCAAGTATGAGCATTATGAATTGTAGTGGTGTCATTGACTAATGCACCAGTTGTCTTTATGTGCTTAATGGGGGGAATATTTAGAAATTATATGGATAAGTTTGTCATAATGTTCTTGGATGACATACTTATTTATTCCAAATCAGAAGAAGAACATGAACATAACTCGAGGTTGGTACTACACGTACCTGTTATCCCCTATCCTAGGGATAACTAAGAAGATTATGTCTCGAGGCCCACAAGTCCTAGACATGGAGTACCTATAGCCATATTGACTTGAGCAACAACAACATCCATCCCATCGACCTAGTTCTGAAGTAGTAGTGGGTCTTGCTCCATGAGGTAATGAGTATGGGTATGATGGTATGTGTCACTCTCATTCTCAAAACATTTGAATATGTGCATTGAATTCTCTTTTGTTTCATGACGTTTGCTTGGAAATTATTCCTTTTAAATTGTCCATACCTGGGGGGGATGACAGAGTGCCCTAGTAAGTTGGTTCCCTTATGGATGAGTTTCCACTGGGTGGGTATATGAAAAGTCATCATCCATTCCTTCCATACTTATCACTTTTCATCATTATCCCTATCATCTATCCCCTACTTTGGTTCAGGCATTGGGTTTGCCAAGCTAGTTAGGGTTGTACCTTGCCTTGTGGGAAGTGTTGATATTATGGTAGCTATTGGAGGTATTTACCTCCACGTGTAAACTTGACGAGGATAGAATACTCCGAGAAGCAAGAAGAAACCCTAATGAGTTGGATAATAACCCTAGAAGACTTGTTGGCTCAAGAAGGTAATTTATATTAGGTTATTAGCCTCTAAGAGAAGAAGTCGGCCAGAAGAAATAATATATACTGAACAAAAAGATACCTAGAATGAGAAGTCGGCCTAGGCAGTTAGCCAGATTTACTATAAATATAGGAGGCCAGTCTTCATTATGGCAGACAGTCTCAGAATTGCAGAGCAACACTTGTGCACACTGTAGTGCCCAATTTTGTGGCAGGTTTAGAGGAGAGCTGCCGTTGTAGCTACTGTAGCTAGCAGTTACACTTTGGATTGGACTATCTCTTGGTTAGGGTTTGGAATATATGATTAGCTCTTGTTGGTGCGCTATCCTTGGGAAAAGGTGCGCTACCCTTTGTTTGGCTATCTAGCCTAGGGTTTGCTTCTGGAGTGATTCTTTGTCAAGGTTAAGGTGCTCGGAGGGTGGCTTCGGCCTATGGTTGGGTGATAATAGTGATATTGTCAATGGTAAAATGAGCACATCCCTTATATTATAACAATTTATGGGCCCACACCTCCTTCATTCAATCCAACTGCTGGAAGGAAACATAGTTGTAAGGATATTAACCTCATTGAAGAACTGCCGCTAGGGTTTCTAGCAGGAGCAGTCACCATAGCACTGCCGCTAGGGTTACTAGCAGGAGCAGTTGTAGAAACCCTAATCCTCTCGTTGAGGCACCTTAAGTGAAGGGATTGACCTAATTTCCAGATAGTTTAGTGTGCCCTATCCTAGCGCATCTCCTGGTACTCTCAGCAAGACAAGACATCAAGTTTGAGTTTTTGGTCAGATCTAGGGTTGACCAAGTCAAAGTAGCCATGACTTACTCTATGAAGTCAGAAAACAAGTTAGATGGAGCTTCTAACTTCAGAGCGTGGAAGACAAGTATTGACCTCATCCTTTCCAAGAATAAAGTGCTAGATATCATGAAAGGAAATATTGTGGAACCAGAGTTTGAAGAAGGAAAAGAGAAGGAACCTCATAATGTTGCAGTTATGGAGAAGTTCAAAGACGGTGACATCAATGCTATGAGTATCATAGTGGACTCTATAAAATACCACTTGATACCCTACATCTCCCATCTTGACTCATCAAAGAAGATGTACGATGCCCTAACAAACCTCTTCTCAGTCATAAACATTGGACAAATAATGATTCTGAAGAATGAGCTCCGTGACATGAAGATGAATGATGATGATAACATAACATCATACTTTGTGAGGATCTCCCAATTAAGAGATCAACTACAAGCTATTGAAGAGATCATTTCAGATAAGGAATTGGTAAACATGGTACTCGATGGTCTTCCCAAGATGTGGGATGCATTTGCCGCAAGCATGAACACAAGGAAGGAGTATCCTACATTTGAAGAACTTTGGAATTGTTGTGCTCAAGAAGAATCAAGGATTAGTGCAAAAGAGAAACCCTAAAATAAGTACGATGATCAAGCCTTCACAACAAGATTCAATAATTTCAGGAACAAAAGGAAGTTTGGTTCAAAGAGGAAGACAAATCAAGAGAAAGATATTTCAGAAATACAATGCTTCAATTGTCGAAAGTATGGTCACTACAAGAATCATTGTCCCGAGCTAAAAAAAGGAAGGAGAAACACGAAGCATCAATTGCCGAAGAGAAGGAACCTACAAAGAAGACTAAGCAGGATGAAAGAGACTTCTTCTTCTGAAGGTAACAATACTCTTCTTAGTTCTTGTACATATCTTGTTTGCATCATCTCTTTACATATCTTGTATATCTATCTCTTGGTAGATAATGTGTTCCAAGAAGAACTATACCTATGGAAGAACAACAAGATAAGGATTGCTATCATTATACAAGTTAGATAATACACATGAAAGGATGAAATACATCAAACAAATCATGTGGAAGCTATTTCAAGATAAGATGAAATCAGAATTAATCATGAAGAGACTTAGAAGAAGAAAAGACAGAAAGAAGTCAGCAATCAAGAGGAAATTGGAGAAAGAATTATGACGTTTTGCAGAAGACAATAAGATAGAGACGTGGAATCTGTTAGACAGAGGGAGACAATTATATATTGTAGAAGACAATAAGGATACAGACGGAAACATGGACTTTTTTAAACAGAGGGAGCCGATTATATGCACTCATACATGAAGCAAGGATTAGGAGGGAGCTAATCCTATGATCCATTGAAGATGATGAAGTATATATCCATGGTAGCAGCCATGAAAGATAGTACGTGTTGAGTTCAACCTCAGAAGAAATCTTCTTTAAAGAGAAGCCTTAAAGTATCCCTGGTTGTCCATCCATATCCGTGATCCTATGATGAAAGGAAGAAGTGGAATATTTAGGGCATGTAATTTATAAGAAACTCCATGGACCCACGAGCTAAAGAAAAACACAAGAAAGAACATGAAGATTCCAAGAAAGAAAGAGAAGACAAAACAACCAGTCATCGTATCAAGAATCACAAGATTGCCAGCTTGATATGAACTCAATAAAAGTAATCAAGCAGAGGAACTGAAAGTCATGATGAAGAACAATGTATGGAAGACTTATGAATGAAATCATTGCGAGATCTAGAACTAGAGGTTATCCCAGATGGAGGGAGAAGACTATGATGGTTACTTCCAGTAAACCAGACATATCTCTACATGATTCATTATATCATCCGCAACATCCATGAGTTGGAGTTCTACATCAGATAAATGCAAAGACTAATTGAACAAAGAGCGTATGAAGAGCAACCTCAAGACTTTGAGGCATACCAGAAAGAGACCCTTGTATACAGATGGGAAAAGATAACTCGGTGGAGAACCTCCAATACACAGTAGAAGCATGGTGAAGATTTCCTATAACAAAGATATTGTATCAAGATGATTACTCAGTAGATCAGATCTCATGATGAAAAAAGAAGTGCCACATGGATATGTTCTAGTTTTTCCAACAATGATATACTCCATTGATCAGAGCTACATGAAGCCTTCAGAGAAAACTAGTGTTCCAGACCGAAGTACATTTGAAATCAAGCATTACATTATCCGTGATGAAGTCCAGAAAGGAGAAAGTGGTTCTCCAATACATATCTCCGCAGATGAGCAGATAAGCAGACATTTTGGTAAAGCTTCTATCCAAGATGAAAGAGTTTGCGTACTCAAGATGGAGCTCGTGGAGATGACTTCCTTTTTGAAAAAGGAAGAGATGACTCCCAGGTTGGGAGGGAGCACCGATATGTATTGATTCATGGACAATCATTTTTCAATTCGAAAAATGGTCCAGGATGAGCAGTTTCCTTTCCAGTTCGGAAAGTGGATTTAGATTTCTGACAGATAGACATTTTCCAGTTCGAAAAATGGTCCAGATTGCTGATGTACCATAGACAATGACTTCCCATTGTGTTTAACATGGGGAGTGGTCTAGGGTAGTCTCTCTTCTTGAGGGTTACTCAAGAAGACTGGCACGCCTCACCGAACAACGATTTCTCATTGTGGTTAACATGAGGAATGGTCCATTTTGGAGGTTGGTACAGGACAATCTTTTCCTCTTGTGGTTAACAGGGGAAATGGTCCGGACAGTCATTCCTTAGGGTGGATTCATTCTCTCCAGGTTACACTTTGTTTAGTGCTGGAGGAACGACCCAGGGTGGGGAATGGTCTAGGCTCAACAATTAGGGAAATACATTCCTTAGGGAAAATTCATTCTCTCCAGGTTACACTTTGTTTAGTGTCGGAGGAATGGCCTAGGGTGAAGAATGGTCCAGGCTCAGAAATCAGGACAATTATTCTTCCTTGCTTGAGAAGAATAGTCCAGATAGCTCATCATTGATGACTTACTATTTGAGGGCAGATGCTCTTTCGAGATCTCACAGATGTGAGTGGAAGAATGGCCCAGATGATTCAGTTTATATCATAACATTGTTTCTGTGTAGGTTGATATCAGATGATTGTTATGAAGATTGTACGACAGTATATGTATACTACTGTGGTGGATGTGTTCCAGTGTTTGATTAAGTACTTGTGTGTTACTTGGTGTGGTAGTGTACCATTGGATTGTAGTTATGTACTACTATGGATATACACAATTGTGTTCTATTTTGTTTCGATTTCCTTGAAGACTATCAACAATATTGTAAATGATTATCAGTTAGATGGATGATTAAAGGACAGAGATTTCCCAGACGGAAAATGGTTCAGAACATTAACTCTTCTAGATTATAAGAATGGCTCTTGTGTCATTCTGTGGAGTGAGAATCATGTTTGATTACTCAGATAGAGTATGGTTCTGAGAGATGATGCATCTGATGACACTGATGGTGATGATGGTGCTCATGATCTAGTCATGAGATAGTACATACAACTATGTTGATGCTATTGGGTGAATGGTATGTTTGTGCTCAAGACCATTACCTGTAATACCTCCCTAGCTAGGAGGGAGTGTTGATATTATGGTAGCTGCAGGAGGTATTTACCTCCACGTGTAAACCTGACGAGGATAGAATACTCCGGGAAGCAAGAATAAACCCTAATGAGTTGGCTAATAACCCTAAAAGACTTGTCATCTCAAGAAGATAATTTATATTAGGTTAATAGCCTCCAAGAGAAGAAGTTGGCCAGAAGAAATAATGTATATTGAATAGACAGATACCTAGAATGAGAAGTCGGCCCAGGCAATTAGCCAGATTTACTATAAATATAGGAGGCCAGTCTTCATTCTAGCTGGCAGTCTCAGAATCGCAGAGCAGCACTTGTGCGCACTGCAGTGCCCAGTTTTGTGCGCAGGTTTGGAGGAGAGCTGCCGTTGCAGCTGCTGCAGCTAGCAGTTACGCTTTGGATTGGACTATCTCTTGGTTAGGGTTTGGACTATTTGATCAACTCTTGTTGGTGCGCTATCCTTGGGGAAAGGTGCACTACCCTTTGTTTAGATATCTAGCCTAGGGTTTACTTCCAAAGTGATTCTCTGTCAAGGTTAAGGTGCTTGGAGGGTGGCTTCAGCCTATGGTTGGGTGACAATAGTGACATTGTCAATGGTGAAATGAGAACATCCATTATATTCTAACAGGAAGAAGGGGATAAAGGCCCAGAGGGTAAAACTAGTTGGAAAAAGCTAAAATCCAAGATGAAACCTTGAGATGCTTTGCCCAGAGATCCCAGAGAAATCAATAAAATGTTTCTCAACAAAAAAGGGGGGGGGGGAACCCATAAAATAAAATAAAACTCAAGGCCTAGTTGGTGGATAGGAGGTCTCATCATGAGACGACCTATTAGGTCCATGGGCATGTAGTGATATGACACTACTATTCATCTGGTCACCAAGCCAGGGTAGTGGCTCTTGGTGGCATAGCCAAGAGAAAGGGGGTCTCATCACAAGCCAACCTTCTAATCTCTGTGAAATGCTTATGGGTAACGCTGTCACCACTGGTCACCACACCAAGGTAGTGTCCTCCAGCTATTCTCTTGAAAGAAAAATAAATAAGACAAAGAGTAAAAAGGCATTGAATGGGCTAGGAAACAATGGCATCCATGATAAGGTGCAACTCACCCTCTACAAAGGCACCCACAGGTAGGACTTACATTTCCCTATTATCACTGCACCCCTTGCCCAAACATCCCCTACACCATCTCATGCATCTACATGACCTATATTGGTCTTCACCTAGAAACACCCCACACCTGAGGAGGATTAGCCCAATAGGACATCCCGAGACCCTATCAAAACCTGGCTTGTTAAATAACATAATGTCTTTGAGCATTTGTCTGAGTAAAGGGGGGTTTGATGCACATGTTTGTGTAACTTTATTATTAGATGTGATTGACATTGCTACGATCCCTGTGACTTATGAGCCCATGGAGGGTGTACTGTTGTTGCTACAGGACCATGCTCGACAGACAGGTACATATGTGAAGATGATTAGTTCAGACCTCCATGGGGCCAAAATCCCACCAGATGGATGTTGTGACCCTAGCGAGGGGCAGAGAGACACCAGGGGCTTGCACCAGAGAAAAATAAGGACGTTCCACCAGAGATGCTTTGGTAGGCCTATGTTATAGCAATATTTTCTTCAGCATTGCAATCTTGCACAAAGGACCATTTTCCATTTCCCTATCCAGACTTGTCATCCCTTTTTGATGAATCCAGAGCTAAAAATAAATATTTTTCCACATATACATGCTATATCTACTATACAACATGCGTATACGCAAGCTGCTCCACTACAGCCTGCGTACATCAAGATTTGTGCCAGAAACTACAAAAATGAAGTCGGGTTTCCATGTCACAATAGAAGATCTTTGATCCTTGGCCATATACTGGAAACATTCTGACTCGACCCTTCATTTGCATTTTGAAGGCTATAAAAGCACAATTCAGAGCTATGGAAAAGAGGAGAAAGCAATCAAATTTAAGAACAAAGTTACTCTGGAGAAATTACTTCATATTGTGTCTGCATCCCTTTGTTCATCAAGTCTGAACACAGTGTTCAAACCCCAAGCTCTTTCCCTATTGTTGAGAGAACCTCATTGTCTCCCTTCTATGAGCTTGCCTTTCGTGGAGGATTGAAGTGGTGGAGGCCCAGTTGGAAGGAACTTGGTTTCGAACCGTGCTGACACGGAAGTCTGTAATGTTATCACTTCTGCTGATCATTCATTAATAGAAATACTCCTTTCCTGTCCTATTGGTATCATGCAAATATATGATTATTATCCATGGGCATGTTTGTTATGTTTATTAATGGATTATTCTATCTAATGTGCTAACCTTTTATATTATCACTATATACTTGCTCTGCTTGTTTGTTGAGAACTTGTTGCAGGTATAAAGCTTTGGGTCGAAGTGCTCAATGGTGGAACATCATCAAACGTTGGATCGAGGTAGGCCTCTTTCTTATCTTTCACATTAGTTTATATAGCATACGTTGGAATTGAGTTGATTTCTGCAATCATACCTGTCTGTTGTGGTTTACCTTGGCCATAAAAAGTTTTTACCTTGTAATAGAATTGGCGACTCCATTGGGGAGAGATCTTCTTTCTAAGGGTTGAAGTACTTTTTCTCCTTGCCTTGCTCTTTTTCCTTTTTGTTTCTTGTCGTATCACTACTTGACATATTCTGTTCACTCTGGGTCTGAGTTTTCATCCTTTTTCCCTTGCCTGGCCTTGTTTTAAATCCTGTACATGCCTTTTGCCTTGACAGTCGCATACACATGCGTGCTGTCTCATTGCAAGCCGTGTATATATGCATTGTTTCCCTGAACAATCACGTATACCATTTTTTCTTGCCTGTTTGCTTGGTTTTGTGATTGCTGGGTGGGATTTTATAGTTGCTGAGCCTTCTTAGGTCTCTGTAGTGCCTGTTAAGCTTCTCTGGGATGACAAGAAACCTGTTTGGAGTTGAATTTTTGGGCGGAGTCTTTCTCATTGTTTTTCATTTTTGATTTGTCCTTGAGCTCTGGGCTGTTTGCTTGGCTGCTTGGTATTCTGCTTGAGTTATTTTTTTTATACACAGTAGAATTTATATATCAGGTTGCTTATTAGTCCATGCATTTTCTTCTTAGTATATTGAAAATACAAAAAAAAAATAGGCATTTTACATTGCTTGTCATTTTTTTCTTTTGAATCTTTATCATTAGCTTAGTGCATTTAATGAAAGATTGAATTTTACTTCTGAATTGCAGAGTTGAAATTGAAATTTGCATCGATTTTATTAGCATATCATTCATTGAAAAAGTTAAAGTTAGACTTTGCATTATATTCATATTTATTTTCTTGCAGAGTCATAACATCATGAGTTTCACTTCCATGCCTTTTTGAGTAATCACGGCTAATAAAATTTATGCTTTAAATTAAAATTGATTCGTCACGATTTTATTTTTTAGGGTGCACAAACTAGTCTAGGATTTAGTGCCTTGGAATAGGATTTTGTGAGTAAAATTCTCCAAGGAAATTAAATCAACATATGTGTCTGAGATAGGGAGTTGAGAAGTCCATTGTATAATTGGTAAGATCAGGAGGCTCTGCTCACACCGGAGTTAATCACGAGGTCGCGCAAAGTTAGTTGAGGGTATAACCCCCAAATACTCGCCTAGTGTCAGAGATATTTCTAATAGATTTATTCGTATTTGGGGATCTTGCTAGTACCCTTACCTCTATGGGAGGTAGTGATTTCAAGGTTTCAAGCTTTGCTACCCTGTCCATATGGTAATCCAAACTTACGACTGCTCGCTTGTGCATCGATTATACAATGGTTTATTAGTTGCTTGACTTAGGTATCTCATAGGTTACTTGCAGAGGTTATTCTGCTTATATCCTGGGTCAGGTAGGGGTCAGACAACACACAACCTTTATGGAGGATTACCTCTCCCGGGGGATCTGACCGACTAGTTGTTAAGCCCACGAGGGCCCCTATAACTGATTCTGTTACCTCCAAACTTTAGCGGGGAGTCTCAGGTCCCTCTTGGATGAGGTGTACCATCTTTAGCGAGGGAGGCCACTTAGCCAATTTAGCCCGTTTGCATGCATATTGGCTGTTTGAGTTTTTGTATGCTCTTTGAATACTAGTCAACCTTATGATATTTGTATTTTGTCGAGTCATAGGTCGTCGTGGAGTCGTACCAGCATCCCCGCCAATCTCGTCGGTTGTTACAGTTACCACCAGATTTTGAGTTCTTGCCTTCTAAAAGGCGTAGAGTTATTAGGCGTGGTACACACACATCCATATTTTAGACTTGTGGTTGCACAAAGATGAGTACTGAATCTAGTCTCCAGAACACTGGGACTTCTTCAACTCCCATACCCACTATAGTTAATGGAACCCCTTTGACTTCTACAACCACTACAGTTGAAGTGCCAGAGGCTTATACCGATACTATGGCTCGACCTGTAGTTAATGCTTCATCTCTTGCCTAGAACCCTTTTGGAGGGCTTGGTCATTCACCAGGCTATAATGTTCAGTCCATCCCTCTGGCTTCTAGTCCATTTTCTTATGGTATGCCTAACTTCACTTCGCAGTTTTCAACCTCCATCCCAACTGCTGGCCCTAACGCTAGCATTGGACTTGGGGGCACTACACCTCCTTACACTCCATTTTCGTTTGGTGGTTCTCATATCACTCAAATGAATCCTAATGTAGGAAGTGTCCCTACTCTTAACCCCAGGTCTAATCCTTTTGCGGCTGGATGGAACAACCAAGCTGGCGGACAAGTTCCCCCCCATATCCCTACCTCCTCGGTGCTGATTCCGACCAATACTTTTGGCATGATGAATCCACTTCAATCTTCCGGGTTCCCACCTAAAGGAGGTCAGTCTTACCCTTTGGGAAACCCCCAACTCGGATCCAATCCGTATGGGGGAAACTTTCATAACCCCCAACCTGGATATTAATCGGCTGGGGGAAATTTTTATAATCCTCAATAGAACATTCCTGCTGGAATGATGCCCAACCCATCTTATAAAAATCAGCCCAAAGGAGGGCCTTATAATCTCGGACAGGGCTATGGTTCTCACCAGAATCCTGGATGGGCTGCAGTTCTGCACGCACAATCTTTCACAGGAGGTTGGGGCCAAATGTCACAACCTCATCTCCCTTTTCTGGCCACACTTAATCTACCAAATTTTTCTAAGTTAATGAACGACCCGGTGAGTCATGATCCCACATGGCCCCCCATCCCCACCAAACTTCCTTCAGACATACCAAAGTTTGAAGGCAAGAATGGAGAGGACCCTGGTGATCACGTCACTACCTTTCACCTTTGGTGCTCATCAAATTCCCTTAATGACGATTCTATCAGATTACGATTGTTTCAACGCACTCTCATTGGAGTTACTGCGCAATGGTATATTGAGCTACCTACAAGGCATATGGGTCATTTAATCAATTGGTGATGGTCTTCCTTAACCACTTTCAATTGCCCATTTGTTATGAGGAGTGGCGTAGACAGAAGAGGTTTATTAAGACCCCTATACCCCCGGCCTTTATCTTAGAATGGTTCCTAAGTCTTTGCACCCTCCTATCTTGAAGGACATTGCTACTTCTGGGGTCACCACTGAGGAAGAATCTATCTTTAGATCCCAACAGTTATATTTGATATATGCTCAGTATAGGATGTTATATCACCTTCTTCCAAAAGCACCGCGGTCAAGTTACGACCCTAGGCAAAAAACCAGACCTCATGCCGATGGCATTGTAGGATCTGCCAATGTAAAGTCCGCAGACTCGGGGACACGCCACTTGAAGACTTTGTCTCTAAACCAGTCTGCTGGAGGACCAACTTTGTCTGTGTCCTCCAACCCCACTCAGTCGGTGGATGTACATTCCGTGCAATTGTCGAAAAACCCAAATGGTGACCGGTTACTAGATGGGAATAAAAGGAAAGGTTGAAACAATCGTAAGGGTGGGAAAAATGGTAATAAACCCAAGGACAAAGATAATAATGGGAAGCATAATGATAACGCTGGAGAGGGAAAGAAAGAGAAACGTAAGGTGAAGTTTCCTTGTAAACTTTGTACCGATGACCACCTTACACATTTATACCCGAAACTCGCAAAGGCTTTTGAATTTGCTGCCCATTGTGTTGATGAATCCATTCCCACATAACCAACACTTAGCCTCGAGCTCTTCGAACACTGAAAATGCAGTCGGTGGGAGTCAAAACACACCATCACAAGATGGAGACCACGTATGTATCAATATGGTCGATGCAAAAATTGATATAGCCACCCGCTCTCAAGATTATAGCTCTTCGCAAGCTAACTCTAGAAGCTCCCCCTCCCCCTTCAGAGATGAACTTATATATTGAGAAACTAGAGCCACTGCCTTGTATTCCGAAAGGAGTACTTAAGTGCTCTACCCACAATCCTAATGCTAGAGCCCCCCATAA
Organism: Picea engelmannii; assembly: GCA_009831015.1. NCBI lineage: Eukaryota > Viridiplantae > Streptophyta > Pinopsida > Pinales > Pinaceae > Picea > Picea engelmannii. The sequence goes on along the minus strand of ML783482.1, from coordinate 257,125 downwards.
CTACTCTATTGTTGAGGACCTAGGCCAAACCCCTTGTGCGATGTCGGCTTTGGAGGTACTCCAGACGTGTCCTTCATAGAGGAATGCCTTACTCTCTACTTTAGGAGCTCTAGAACCCAATGACTCAAAAGTTATCAAGTTTGATGTCATGGATGTGAAGCCTTGCTTACCTTACCATGTGGCTTTCCAAATCCATGTGGAGTATTCCAAGTATAAAATTAAACGTGCAGTTGTTGATGAAGGTGCTGCCACCTACGTGATGTCCCTGGTCTATTGGAAAGCTCTCGGTTCTCCAACCCTTTCCAAGTCATCGAACATGTTTACTGCATTTGACGGTCATTCCTTCCACCCTCACGGTATTCTGCCTGCCTTTCTGGTCCAATTAGGTGGGAAGACGGTAGAGGTGGAGGTATAGGTAGTTGATGCACCTCTTGATTATATCCTGTTACTAGGTCGCAATTGGACTTATGCTATGGTCGTTGTCACATCGTCCATCTTCTGTACGCTTTGTTTTCCTCATCAAGGGAAGATCGTGACCATCGACCAATTATCCTTTGCGTACTCTATTCCTAATGCATTTGTTGGACCGTCGATCCCTGTGATCGAAAATTATCAGCCGACAACTGAGAATATCAGTGTCGGAATGTATTATTCCCTTACATGTACTTTTGACTTCTCGACACTGAATCACCACGTTTACGCCATGTCTAGTAGGCCTGCTTCGACAGAGAGGTCCATTCCTTTCCGTACTTCCTATTTTTGTGATCCATGGACCCTGCCTTCCCTGAATTTGTTGTATGAAGGTTAGTCACATGCTGGCATGGCCATGCCACTATTGACAACAGAGATTGTGTATCAAGCTGTTCTCGACTCTTCCGCCGATCCCGATCCTGTTACCTTGCTGACAGATGAGGAGGATCTTGTTCTTAGGATTGTATGGGCCACCTCATTGTCTTGTTCGCATGATTTCTTGGATGAGACTTTGCCTTCGGATGAAGCCATCCTCGAAGCCATGAATGGTTATGAGAAACCTTGGGATGATATGCATCATCGATCTTATTTTCTCCCAAGTCTTGAAAGAATCAAGCAAGATGAATTTCGGTCTACTTTGAGTGAGATAGTCGGTCACGCCATAGTTCCACTTGATACGCATGACATTTATGCTGAAGGAAACATGGTGAGTATTTCTCCTACTGTCACGATCGATATCTCTCATACCCCTGGCAAGGTTGAAAACGTGAATATAGGTGCAGATTGCTTGCCAGAAGAAATTCTGATCTACACCTAACTCTTCAAAGAATTTCGAGATGTATTTGCTTGGTCATATGATGAGATGCCAGGGATCGACCCTCTTATTGTCAAACATGAGATTAAAATTTATCCGGATGCCAAACCTGTTTGACAACATCTTAGAGCCGTAAATCCTAGTAAGGCCCCTGCTATTAAGGAAAAGGTGGAGAAACTACTTAATGTTGGCTTCATCTACCTGGTTCCCTTGACCGAATGGGTATCCAACCCCATTCCTATGAATAAAAAGCAAAGAACCATCCGTGTGTGTATGGAATTTTGCGACCTGAACAAGGCTTGTCCTAAAGATAAATTCCACACACCTTTCATCGATCAGATTCTCGATGAATGTGCGGGAAGCGAGATATTTTATTTTATGGACGGATTTTTAGGGTATAACCGAATCCAAATCAAACCTGAGGACCAACACAAGACGACATTTATTTGTCCTTGGGGTACTTTTGCATACCAAAAAATGCCTTTTGGCCTTAAAAACACCGGAGCAACCTTCCAACGTGCCATGACTTTCACTTTTCATGATCTTAAGCACATAGTCGAAGCCTACCTTGATGATCTTGCTGCTCACTCTCGCAAGAGAGTGGATCATGTTACACACCTTCGACTAGTTTTTGAAAGATGTCGTTACTATAGAATCTGGTTAAACCCTCACAAATGCTTCTTTTGCGTTAAGTTTGGTCGTCTTTTGGGATTTTTAGTTTCCAAGACCGGGATCATGGTAGATCCTATTAAGGTTGAGACAATACTTCAATTGCGTCCTCCACGCACGATTAGACAACTTCAAGGTTTATAGGGGAAAGCTAACTTTCTACGTCGGTTAATAGTGAATTATGCCAATATCACTAAGGGTTTCATGTGCCTCTTGAAGAAAGACACCCCTTTTATCTAGGATGAGTGAGCCCAAGAGTCTTTCGATGCTTTGAAGAAAGCTTTAGTATCGCCCCCTCTACTGAAGTCTCCTGATTACAATAGAGATTAATTGCTTTATATCGCTGTGTCTGAAGAGACGATTGGTATGGTTCTAGTTCAGGAGGATGATGAGCTCCATGAGCACGTCATCTACTATCTTGGTCGAAATTTAGTCGGTCCTGAGCTTAATTACTCTCACGTTGAAAAGCTAGCTTTGGCTACCGTTCACGCAGTCCAACGCTTACGTCACTATATATTACTTTTCAAGACTATGGTAGTTGCCGATGTCAATCCATTTCAATACCTCCTTACTAGGCATATCATAGGGGGGAAATATAATAAATGGATTGTCATCTTATAAGAGTTTGATCTCGACTTCACTTCGGCCAAGTCCAAGAAATCACTAGTCTTTACAGAGTTAATATAAGATTATCCATGATTAGATGAGGATGTTATCCATGTTGATTTGTTTGTGGATGAACACATTTTCCTTGTCTCATCGTCCGACCCCTAGTATGGAGACATTGTTTTATATCTTCAAACCTTGAAGTTCGCTCAACATCTTTCGCGAGATGATCGATGACGTATTAGATACCAAGCCAAAAAGTATACCTTCATTGGTGACACTTTGTTTCACTGAGGAATAGATGATATCTTGCATCATTGCTTAACTTACGAGGAAGCCGAGTCAGTCCTAAACGATCGCCAAAAAGGGGCTTGTGGTGGTCACTAATCCGGGCTTGCAACAACCAAAAAACTCTTGCGAGCTGGTTATTTTTGGCCTACTATCTTTAAAGATTGTATCGAAGTGGTTAAGAAGTGTCACCCTTGCTAGGTGTTCACTCAGAAAATGTGCTCGCATCCAACCCCTCTTCACCCAGTCATTGCCGTCGGTCCCTTCACCAAGTGGGGGGTAGATTTCGTCGATTGCAACCCAACTTCGACTGGGGGGCATCAACACATTATCGTGGCCATCGACTACTTTAATAAGTGGGTCGAGGCCATGCCTACCATAAAATTCGATGGGAAAACTGCTGCCTTCTTCGTATTCAAGCAAATTATCGCCCGGTTCGGAATCCCGAGTGACATTGTCACTGACCATGGCAGTCAATTTCAAAATGAAATGATGGTAGAACTAGCATCTAAGCTGGGGTTTAGACATGGTCATTCCTCTCCTTATTACCCCAAGGAAAATGGGCAAGTAGAGGTCGTCAACATGTCTCTCAAGACCATTTTGCAAAAACCTGTCAGTCGGAGTAATTCCAATTGGCACATCATGCTATATCCCACGCTTTGGGCATACCAAACCTTGGTTAAGACTACCACTGGATTTTTCCCTTTCCAATTAGTACACGGTGTGGAGTCAATCCTTCTTGTTGAATGCAAAATCCCTTCTCTTAAGTTGGCAGTTGAGCTCGTACTTGAAACTTCAGATCTAGAGTGATGCCTTGTGCACCTAGAGAGTCTTGATGAGCAGCATCGGGACGCCTTTACGGATATTCAGGCAAACAAAAAATGTGTCAATGTCCAGTACAACAAGTCTGTCTGTCCTTGGTTGTACGCCGAGGGTGACTTGGTCCTCTTATATGACCAAGCCAAAGAACCATTGGGGGAAGGCAAGTTTAAACCCATGTGGAATGATCCTTATATCGTGCGACGTGTTCTAGAAAAAGGAGCCTATGAGTTAGAAGATTATGAAGGGAATAAGTTGGCCAAGCCCAGAATTGGGCTCTACTTGAAAAGATACTACGCTTGAGATTTAGGCTTGAGCATAACTCTTTGTATACTAATGTAATTTAGTATATATACATATCTTTTTCCTTTCCTTTTGTCTTTGTCTTGCTTATCGAGTTTTCCCTTTATTGACAGATGTCAATGGAGTCTTCGGTCTACCTAGGATTTGCAGACGGAGCCAGTCATCATACATAGAACTTGGCTTCCGCCGCTTGGGTGATTTACTCTCCCAAGGGTCGACTGGTGTCTTCAGGTGGCGTATGCCTAGGGCCATCCATGAATAATGTGGCTGAATATAGCACCATCATAGAACTTTTGTGCAATGCTATCTCACATGGTATTCATTTTTTAGAGGTTTGTCTGGATTCCCAGTTAGTAGTATTTCAATTGAACGATAGTTATCGCATCCGTGATCCTACTTTACTCTGTCGATTCCTACGAGTACATATTTTAGAATGACAATTTGATTTTGTTACATATTATCACATTCCTAGGAGTTCTAATCATGTATTCGATGCCTATGCTAATTATGTTTAAGATTCACATTTTTCACGTTAATAAAGCAAAGAAAACCATCAAACCAATGTATACATTGTAAGATATAAGTAAAGCCAAAGATCCCTTTTTATATATTTCAAAAATATGGTGTTTATATTACAAAATTGGGGCTAAAACCCTCAATACACATATATATCCGGTATGCATATCCCATGACATCACTTCCTGTGGCGCCAGATGTGTGTCATGGTAGAAAACCATGGCATTTGTGAGATGCCGAAAGAGTCATACCCATGCTCTAGGTACACCAACCACCTATCGCTGCATGGCTTCAGGTAGATCCTCTACCTGAACCATTGGAATCCTCTGTGTCAAATGAGATAGGTTGCCCTGCACGTTTTGTAGGACTCTCTCCGCTTCTCCTCCTGCCGCCTCATCTCTCCGGTTCCTCCATCTATGTCGAGGGAATCCCTCTGGCCGTCGCGGACCCACATATGCGTTACACAAGTGTCTAGTTAATATTTAAGCACCATCCAAAAATATTTTTGTTCCTTAATACAAAAATACAAAAAAATGAAATATGTAAAAACTTTTTACCTATGTCAACGTAGGCGGTCCCTGGTGGAAGTGGCATATCTGGATCTCCTCTAAAATTTATCCCCGCATAGGGATAGTCATCCAGAGCAATGACTTGTCGCCGCCACCAGAAGAAAAATTCCTCATTGTAGGGTGTTGGCACCCTAACTCTCCTCTGCCATCTCATGACCTCGGTCCACCATGCCATGGCTGGATCGCACAGTCCTCTAGGAAGTATCTCCAGTCTAGGTCCCAGACCTGGAACCTGCTCGAAAAAGAAACTGCAAAGAATAGAGGCAAACTCAAAGTTTTGCTTACTCCCCTGCTTGCAATCTGTCAACTGACCTTTCATATTGGTCAGCAGTGAGGTACACCAGTCATAGACAGTGGGTCTCATACACTGTACGACATAAAACATGAGCGGTATCGATGCTTGATGCAATGAGGCCGAACCTATGATCCTGGTAAGCACGAGCACAATGATCTTCAAATTGAGGTTATTTATTGCTAGGATGGGGAGTTGGATTCCCACCTTGGGAGTCCCTGCTACAGAGTGGGCATCAATATATTCCTCGATATTCATCCCACTCCCCGCTCCACATGACTTGAGGTTTACAACCTCTCCTCAGCATGATAGAATAGTCAAGAAGTATATTTACTCTACCTCGATCCTCAATGGTTGGCCATCGAGGATAAGACTTTTGCTATCAGGGTCCCAGTAACCCACCAACATCTCCAACATGCTCACTTGGGCCCTCATTCCTTTGAGAGCCCGAAATTTGTACAAGCCACATCTTTTTAGAGCCGCTTGAGCCACTAGATCTCGATCCACAGCTTCATCAACCTCCTCATGCTCTCTTTCTCTCCATTCAAGAACCATCCTACAAAGAACAAATCAATTTTTAAGTTAAAACCCTTCTTTTTGGTCATTTGCGTACCTGTACGTAGCTTCCTTTGCATACAGTCATGTGTAGGGCTCCATATATGCACCCTGTGGTTCACATAGAGGTGTATACTTCATCGTACACCGACGTAAACAAAGGTAGTCCACATACACCGAAATTCCTAATTTACGCCCTCAATAACTAAAAAATTGGAACCTAATTAAAAATGTAATCCACTGAATTTGAAGAGGATGAGAAGTAGAGTTGCCTGATCCAGATGGTTCGTGATTTCGTTCCCTGATGCTCCCGCAATTTCCGTTTGAATCTTGGAGGTATTTTGGTCCAAATTGCACTATTTGGGTAAAAATCAAAATGGTATAGTAATTTTTGATTTTATTACTATTTATAAGCTATTTTTATCCACTTTATATAGTTTCATGCCATTTTCTCACCTAATGGACTAATACAAAGTGGTTTTGAGTTGGATTTTGTAGTTTTGACCCAAATTTCTTGCGGATTTCAACATTATGATTGGTTGTTCGTCACCTTGGGCAAGTATTTTCATAACCTAGCATATAGGATAGGTTTCCACTCCATCGTGCATTTTTTCATTATCCTTCAACTACCGCTTTTTACGCCTTAGGTACGCACCCATTTGTTGTGACATAGAACCTTTCATCTACTATAAGTAGTGTCACTAATAAATGGTAGAGACTTACCAAACATGGGCACCCTAGTTAGATCCTCTCTGTCATTTGGTGCCCATGCCAAGTTTTTTCCTTAGGACCGAGAGTCCATTATAACTTGATACATGACTTTATGATGAGCCTCATTTCTCACTCATACACATGCGACGTTATTCCCCGCGGACTCCCAAAAATGAGTCTTAGTTAAGATCTTTTCCGAATCGTCTAAAAAACCGAAAAGATTGTCGAGTGATTTGTCCCTTTCACACTCGTTAAATTGGATTCGAAAGGTCATGAGTCTTAGTTAAGATCTTTTCCAAATTGTTACCAAAATAGAAAAGATCGTCGAGTGAACTTGTATTTTTCACACTCGTAAATTGGATTTGAAAAGACGTTTATTTGGCACAAGTTTATCCCTTTTTTCACACCAAGTAGACTAAAAGACATAAAAAAAGGACATTTTTTGGCGTTAAGTTGTGATTGCATCTCATGCCCTCGCTTGCAGTATTGAGCCTTTACCCGGTTCTCACTTTGCGTTATAAACCGTTGCCTAAGCAGTTTTTGCATCCTCAACCAAGCAGGGCCTTGTTTATATCCTTCACAATTTGACACCCTATACCCTGGAGGGAACATCACCCCGAGTGTCCATCTCTCACATGCATTTCCTTGCATTAAGCATAGGTATGTTCCACTGCTGGAACTAGTTTTGCTTACTTGCGACACTTGTTTCCTCCTCTGTATCATAGCATTCATTTGTTATGAAAAAACAAAAAAAATATGGGTGGGAACTTGGAAGGGAGTACTATATTATATTCGACAGCAGTCGTGTCACCTTTGAATAGAGCACAAAGTTATTGAGTCCTTGCATCATCATAATTTTGGGTTTAGCATGGCCTTAGGAAGCTGATCTCGTTACAAAGTTTTCTCTACTGACTGGTTACTCTTCCAGTCCCCATAGAGAACATTATCGATGCCTCCTACATCTGATAGTTATATCAATGGGTCTATGTTGCCAGAGTCTACCATATGTCTCATGCTCTTGTTCAAAGGAAGTCTATCAACCTGTGTCGGCCATTCCTCATAAATCTTGACTTTGCATGTCGGCCATACCCTTAGTTGGTCTCAGAGTCACATGATATTGTGGTCTTATCGTGCACCCTGGCCCTACTTTCATCATTGATAGGACACCTTGAACCCAATAGTTGACATTTCATCATTGGTCATTGACTGGGTGGTTTCCCTTGTGTCAGACGACAAGACATCTATTCACACTTTGGGATTTGTGCAGTGTCTTGGATGCCATTAGCCTTATTGGTGGTTTCTTCGCCTTTGTCAACAATTTTCATCATTGGCTACTATTCAGAGGGTCTTTTTCGTGTACCACTTGCAATTGGCACAAGCGAAAGACGCACAGGGTCATTGGTTCATGAACATGTTCTTCGTCCGATCTCCACCAAATTATGAAGCTCCTGCTTTGTTCCTCATGCTGACTGATGAGAGATGCCTTAATTATCTCCTTTCAGCAGGTCTCTTTCCATCTACTTCAACTCATTTATTCTAGATATGGGACCTACAATTTTATGAGTACCTTGAGGCTTGCAGTCATTAGTGGTAGGCTCTCTCGCCATTGACAAATGGGAATACATCAATGTCTCCTGATCAATGGATTCCTCAAGTGTTCGACACCGACTCCTTTATTCACACTTGTAGGAATGTGCTCAGTGCCTTGATACCTACTTTCATTATTGGTATTCTTTCTTGCATTTGTTAACGGTATACCTCAATGACCGGTAATAAAACGATGTCACATTATGTTCGACCTCAACTCCTTTATTCACATGATGTAGACTTGCACCCTTGGCGGATAGTGTAGAAGACTTGAAGACATCACTATGTGGCCGCAGCTTTCCTGAGTTGTTGCTTCCTTTTCATTGGACCAATACCTATATGACTTTAGTGATCATGGGAGATCAGATTGTGATCCATGGTATACAAATATCTTCAGATTGGTTTTGAGACTGGTTTCACTGGGCCTTGTTCGTGACTATGACAACTTTTGGCATGTAAACACATTTATATTCTACCTATTTTATGGCCATGAACACTTGTTTGGTATATTTTTCACATGGATCTGTAGTGTATCCTTGGCAGCCATGTATGCAAAGTCATTACAGAGTGCAATGAACAATTGATTTCGTCTAGTTGGTTCTCTACCACTCCACTTCTGGGTTATTTATAATGTATTTCGGCCATCGCAGATACTCCTCTAACCTCACACATTAGGGGACATATGTTATAGCAAGATTTGCTTCACCATTGCAATCTTGCACAAAGGGCCTTTTTCCATTTCCCTATGCAGACTTGTCATCCCTTTTTGATGAATCCAGAGCTAAAAATAAATATTTTTCCACATATACGCACCCTATCTACTATACAACATGCGTATACGCAGGCTGCTCCACTACAACCCACATACATCGGGATTTGTGCCAGAAAATACAAAAATTAAGTCAGGTTTCCATGTCACGATAGGAGATCTCTGATCCTTGGCCTTCCATATACTGGAAACGTTTCGACTTGGCCCTTCAGTTGCATTTTGAAGGCTATAAAAGCACAATTCCGAGCTATGGAAAAGAGGAGAAATCATTCAACTTTAAGAGCAAAGATACTCTGGAGAAATTACTTCATATTGAGTTTGCATCCCTTTGTTCCTCAAGTCTAAACACAATGTTCAGCCCCCAAGCTCTTTCCCTATTGTTGAGAGAACCTCATTGTCTCCCTTCTATGAGCTTGCCTTTGGTGGAGGATTGAAGTGGTGGAGGCCTAGTTGGAAGGAACTTGGTTTCTTGGTTTCGAACTGCGCCGACACAGAAGTCTGTAATGTTATCACTTCTGCTGATCATTCGTTAATAGAAATACTCCTTTCCTATCCTATTAGTATCGTGCAAATATATGATTATTATCCATGGGCATGTTTGTTATGTTTATTAATAGATTATGTTATCTAATGTGCCAACCTTTTATATTATCACTATATACTTGCTCTGCTTGTTTGTTGAGAACTTGTTGCAGGTATAAAGCTTTGGGTCAAAGTGCTCAATGGTGGAACATCATCAAACGTTGGATCGAGGTAGGCCTCTTTCTTATCTTGCACATTAGTTTATATAGCATACGTTGGAATTGAGTTGATTTCTGCAGTCATACCTGTCTGTTGTGGTTTACCCTGGCCATAGAGAAATTTTCCCTCGCAACAACCTGGATCTAGGGGGATCTTACTCTCCCCCTTGAACTTTGGCCTTGGGAGGCCCATGAAATCATCCTTGTGACCCTAGACGTCACCCAACATCAGATGGACATGATGGAGGCAGGTGTATGCCAAGTGGCATGTGTGGCATCATCCAGGGGCCTTGGAAGGCCTAACGTTTTGATCATGGAGCCTAACATCCCACCTACGATGCCCAACTTCACCCTAGGAGGGCATGACGTCACCTCTACTGCAATTTTTAGGGTTTATTTCTTTAAATTTATGTAAAATCTGGATTTTTAATGTAATTTAGACATGTCGGCCTTTTTTGACATAAATTGTAATTAAAGGTCATGATTATTGTATAAATAAGGGACAAAGCTCTTATATTTTTCATCATATTTCACTCACACAAGTGTGAGGTCTGAAATTCGGCCCTCTTTGAGGGTACTTGGCTGAAATTAACTAGTGCACAACTTCTTGGAGGGGTTATCTTTGGTGTATTTTGGCATTTTCATGGTGGAAAGTCTTCAACTAGGGTTTTGTGGCTATATTATTCTTGATGAAGTAAGTAAAATCTGCAATTCTTCATTTATTTTGAATGGTTATGGTACATTTTCTTATTCATTTCTAAGATTATAAAATTGCTAGTTTGAAACCCTAGGGGAAAAGCACATGTTATTGTCCTTTTATTTATAATGTTTCACCTACTTGATTTTGCTAGAAAACATCTCCTTTGAAGAATATACTAGAGCCCTAACTTTGTAGCACTCTAGTAGCATTGCTTCATTAGCTTCACATATTTTATTTCAAGCTTTATCTAAGGAAGAAGGAAATCACTAGGGCCTAGGGTTACCTACTTTCTATCATTTTTTCTTCTAGGGTTTAGATATTGAGGCCTTAGGTTACTAACACCTCAATCATTTTACCCTTCCCTTTAGTTCATCTATTATCATTTGTTGTTTCCATCTAATAATTGCTGCTGCAACATTGACTCCCTTTACCATAAAAGGCTCTAGTTCATACCTTGCAAGTGATTGATTGACTAAAACAACTCTTAAATCATCTACTTTAAGACCTTTACTAACTATTTCTAACTTAGATTAGACTAACCTACTAACTAATTTTCTGATGTTGAAAAATATTGCTACAACCATATATAACAACATAAAACTCATCTTAAAAGCAAGTTTTAAAGCTGATTATACATTGCCATCATTGCTTTTGACAATTACTATCATTTTGTTAAGTTTATGTTATCATTTCTGGTCATTTTTGAAGCTTTATTGCGGCATAATTGTGAAGCTATTGTTAGATATACATTGATGTTATAAATACTTATGTTGCTTCATCTTTTATATCAACTTGTTCTTTTTATCAAAGTCTATGGTTTTATGAAGCACTAACATCATATGGTACTTGCAAATAGTATTTTTCTTGTTGTCTTGTTATGGGCAGGTACACTTAAATATTACTTTGCTTCATCTCATCAAAATCTTTGGAACTTTTGATCAGAGTGACCTGTGAGAGGGCTAGGAATTTCTTGATATTTCTACCTTAGCCTTCTCAAACCCCTAGGTCACTTGGGACGTCTCCCCTGGTGTACTACTCCTAAAGAGAAATAGGTGTCATGTTTAGGTGATAGTGATAGGACAACCTCCTATTACGCCAATTTAGTGTTCACTTGCCTTAGGCTTTTGGGCAAGTACAAATTGTGCAATAAAATTTTGGCACTGTTGTAGGGGAACATTGAGTCAATATTCCTCAAGACGACACTTTTTCGGTAAGCCTTTTCCCAAAAGCCTTTATCTTACAAAGATAACCTGGAGAATCCACTGAGGGTGATCCCCTCATCCCTTTGATAGTTTCAAGAAAATTATCTGATGACTCCACTGACCTTTTCCAAGGTGCTATCTTACTCTCAATTCTATGATATTTCCAAGTTATGGGATCATGGCGCCCTGGGAACAAGTGTATTCGACTATTAATTTCAAAAGTTTTCAAGGATACCTGCATTATTTTGATAAAAAATGGTTAAAAAACTCTCCAAGATTTGGAGGCCTCCCAATTACTCACATTTTAGAATTCTTGAAGTATATAAGTGAGATAGAATTGGGAGGGGAGGATGTTCTGGTAAAATTGTTCATACTTTCTTTGCCATCTTTTTTGCAAGATTGGTTTAAGAGTTGTTGTGAAGATAGGGGTATATCATATTTCATGGACCTCATCAGTAGGTTTATTGAGTTTGTGAAACCACAATGCCTGACATATGAAGATTCCCTTAAGAGTCTTGCAGTAGGTTCAGAGGATGAAGGATTCATCACTGAGATTGTGGAAGATCTCAGGGATGTGTACCATACTCAATACCAAGAACCCTATGATATAGAAGGAGAAATTTATGAAGAAAATTATTAATCCCTTGAAGAGGAGCAAGATTTTTCCCATGATTCGATAGAATGCAATGAAGATTTAACTAGAAAAGTGAATTATGAGGATGAAGCACTAGTAACCACTCTTCCGTCCGATGAAGGTATCCAAGATCCTATCTCTCCTGCACAAGATGGAGAGAATGAGGCAAGTCATTTCTAGTTTCTTGATGACACTTTGTTCTATGATTCAGAAGGTAAATAAGTAAAGGAACCCTTGGAAGAGCTAGTTCCTTCATTTTCTAATGAAGACAAAGAGATGAGTCTTGGTGATGATGTACTGGACCCTCTTCATTTTGATGAAGCCATCCAAGCCATCGATGCTCCTGCACAACAAGAAGTGAACATGATAAGTTATTTCCCTTTCCAAGATTTTGATGATGCTTTGTTTTATGGTTTGGAAAGTGAAGAAGTACTAGAGGATCCCTTGGATGCATTAAATCCTTCATGTTATGATAAAGGTAGTGACATTGTTTTTAATATTGATGAGTTCATACATGTTGGAAGACGTAGTGGGATGCAATTGGTTATAATGAGGATCCCATTTATGATAGGGAAGGACATTTCCAAATGTTGCCTTTACAAATATCATATGAGGTTACTAATGATTTTGACATCTCGCAACACATAAATGATATAGTTATAGACATCTCCAAGGGTGACCTAGTTCTATTTTCTCCTGATGATTTTCGGTCATACCTTGAAGATTTTGATGAGTACTCCTTTGAGAACTTGGATTTATTTTATGAAGAATATTATCAACCATCGTTGTGCTCAGGGCTTGATAGAGGTGAGGACATTACTTGCCCAAAGCAGGGTACTTGTGACAAGGTCCTCCATCCCCCATCCATTAATTTACCTCTCTATGTCATTAAGGGTGTAGTTGAGAAACATGTCCCTTGTATTGAGTTTTATCCAGGGCAAAGCCTTCTTCTAGAATCCAAGGGTAGGTTGAATACCTTAAAAATAAGTTTGTTATCTCAGTCTATCATCCTTCCCTTCAATTTTAATTCATCCTCTAGGTTCTTATTGGTCCCTTTTGAGACCTTAGGGTGTGAAGATGTCCAAGGTAGCCAACCTTTAGACTCTTTGAGTTGGTCCTTCGAACCTTTGATTTTTCATGATCCCTTTCTGAGATGGATTGAGCACTTTCCTAAGAGAGTGAATTGGCATAATTTTATCCCTCCCTCCCACCTCCATGAGCTAGACTTTACGATTTTCGATGATACGATACATTTTATAACTCATGTTATTTTTGTGCTTGACTTATCATTGTTTTGGTTTATGATGAAGCACAGAGGCAGGTATTATGATACATTTCTAGGATGGTTTCACTGGCTATTTGAATACACCTAGCATTCAACCAACATGTAAGTAGAGGTAAGTAGGTAGGCATTTGCATTCATTGTATATACCATCTGCATATCATGCTAGAGTAGTGTAGTTGTAATTTAATTTCCATTTATATATATGGTTGCTTACTTTTATTTCATTTTATCATATATGAGATAGGGGTGATATCACCACCCCATGAGATTACTAATCATTTTTGTTGAGATCTAGCAAGTCACAGGTCATGCCAGAGATGATGAGGTTCTCATGCGCTCTACGGTGAGCACATGTCCCCGAGTTGGAGCCAGATGTTATCCCCTATCCTAGTGATAACTAAGGAGATTATGTCTCAAGGCCCACAAGTCCTAGAAATGGAGTACTGAGAGCCATATTGACTTGAGATTGGCCCTGAAGGGCCCATATTTTCTTCAACAGTTCCTATCTATCACCAACAACAACAACAATCATCCCATAGGCATGGTTCTGAAGTAACAATGGGTCTTTCTCCATGAGGTCATGAATCCAAGTATCATGGTATGTGTCACTCTAATTCTCAAAACATTTGAATATGTGCATTGAATTCTCTTTTGTTTCATGACGTTTTCTTGGAAATTATGCCTTTTAACTTGTCCATACCTGGGGGGGATGACAGAGTGCCCTAGTAAGTTGGTTCCCTTAGTGATGAGTTGCCACTGGGTGTGTCTATGAAAATTCATCGTCCATTCCTTCCATACTTATCACTTTTCATAATTATCCCTCTCATCTATCCCCTACTTTGGTTTGAGCATTGGGTTTGCCAAGCTAGTAAGGGTTGTACCTTGACTTGTGGGAAGAAGGGGCTAAAGGCCTAGAGGGTAAAATTAGTTGGAAAAAGTTAAAATCCAAGATGAAACCTTGATATTCTTCGCCCAGGGATCCTCGAGAAAGAAATAAAAGGCTTCTCAACAAAAAAATGGGGGGGGGGGACCCATAAAATAAAATAAAACTCAAGGCCTAGTTGGTGGATAAGAGGTCTCATCATGAGCCAACCTATTAGGTCCATGGGCATGTAGCGGTATGACACTACTATTCATGTGGTCACCAAGCCAGGGTAGTGCCTCTTGGTGGAATAACCAAGATAAAGGGGGTCTCATCATGAGTGAAACTTCTCATCTCCGTGAAATGCATGTGGGTAACACTGTCACCACTGGTCACCATGCCAGGGCAGTGTCCTCTAGCTATTCTCTTGAAATAAAAAGCAATAAGAAAAGAGTAAAAAGACATTGAATGGGATATGAAACAATGACATCCATGACAAGGTGCAACTCACCCTCTACAGAGGCACCCATAGGTAAGACCTACATTTCCCTGTTATCATTGCACCCCTTGCCCAAACATCCCCTACACCATCTCATGCATCTACATGACCTAGATTGGTATTCACCTGGAAACACCCCGCACCTGAGGAGGATTATCCCAATTGGACACCCTGAGACCCTCTCCAAACCTGGCTTGTTAAATAGAATAACGTCTTTGAGCATTTTTCTGGGTAAAGGGGGGTTTGATGCACATGTTTGGGTAACTTGATTATTAGATGTAATTGACATTGCTATGATCCCTGTTACTTATGAGCCCATGGAGGGCATACTTTTTGTTGCTACATGACCATTCCCGACGAATAGGTACATATGAGGAGACGATTAGTTCAAACTCATCCCACGAGGCACCCCCATGGGTTGCTTAGTGCATGTCACGTGAGGCCCCACATGAGACTCATCTTGGTCTTGCAAGGACAAGATAGAATTGGGAAAATATGCTTGTACCAGGTTGTTGAGATTGAGGAAGGTTCATATGTATATTATCTGATGGAGTATGGTTGTTATAGGATCTACGACATGTTTTACGTGTGTTTTAAGGGTTGTGTCTCGATGCATTCTTGAGGCATGGTTTAGAGATTTGGGATTGTTCACTGAGGTACATATTGGATACATGGTTGAGTGATGTTATGGTACATTGTTAGAGGTATAAACTTGTATCTGGTTTGGTATATGACATAGTTGTTATGGTTCATTATTAGAGACATATCTTTATGATGTTGGTACATGGTTGAGCTATACACTTGGTATATGGTGGCATATTTATGAAGCATATATGGTGGCATATTTATGAAGAATATTTATGAAGCATATTCATGGTTGATGCATGATTTGGTATACACTTTATGCTTGGTACATGGTACATGGTCTTGGCATATGCTTGAGGTATATGATTGGCTGCATATCATTGATGTTTTCATACATAGTTGAGACACATATATTGTGATGGTATGTTGATGATATTGGTACATGCTTTGTACACATTTGACACATGACTAGAGGCATGGTTTGGTGATGTTGAACATCTAGTTGAGAGATGTTCTTGGTGATCTTGGAATATGGTCTACGTGAGTGGATCTGGTTTTGTTGATGTTGAGTATCAACGATGGTGACATGATGATGATGGTATGTCAATGACAAGTTGACCATGACAGGTTGATGTGACAATGACAGTGACAGGTTGATTGATATATCAATGACAGTATCAGTGGTACTGACAGGTTGAGTCTACACTTATATTTCAGGGTGGCAGGATGGGGTAAGGAAAGGGGGTTGTATCCTCCTTCTAGTTGGATATGGATAATACAGAGAGTTGGAGCTTCCTTCAGGTTGGAGCCTATAAATCAGGGAGTCGTAGCCTCCTTCTAGTTAGATCCAGAGAACATAGGGTGTTGGATCTTCCTTCAGTTTGGAGCCAATAAATCAGTGAGTCATAGCCTCCTTCTAGTTGGAGCCAGAGAACACAAGGAGTTGGAGCTTCCTTGAGGTTGGAGCCTGCTTCTAGTTGTAGCTGATAAATCAGGGAGTTATAGCTTCCTTTAGGTTGGATCCTGTAAATAGGGAGTTGAAGCCTCCTTTCAGTTGGTGCTAGAGAATTGGGGAGTTGGTGGTTCCTATGGATGTAATCTTGATATATATAAGAAATCATAGTGTGGAATTCTCCCATTTTGGTTTCCATGTAAATTCTAGTGTACTGCGTATTTGATGTGATGTCGTTGAATGGTATTGCTTATGGTTATATGATCATGATACATTGAATGAAATAATATATGATATACCAATGATAAAGTTGAAGTTTATATATTGTGATTAAAAGTGGTAAAATTTATCATACTAATTCACCCCCCCTCTCAGTATTCCAACAAAGGATGTGTTGGAACATTGGGTTCCATCGTAAAACTCATCTTATCGGTTAAGGGATTTGACTAATTCTTTGGGTTGATGGTAAACTAAGATATTAGTTGACCATGTCCACTTTGAATCCCATATCCACCTTTTATGGAAAGGTACAACTAACTCCATCTTGTGACTATTGGTTTGGTCCATGATCATAACCTATTTATAGATGATCCTTATGGATTGGTCTATCAACATCGGGAGAGACCTTTTTCTCTCTCATGGAGTGTGCTTGTGATTTAGTGCAAATTTGTCTTTAGACACCACAACTGCTCTTAGATACTCCACTCCCATATGCAGTTGTTTTCCTGTCCCAACATGGTATCAGAGTTGTTGGTTTTATGATATTAGGTTCACATAGAATGAAAATGTGATTGAAATAGAGGTGAAGATGTGATATAGTTTTCTTGAATCAATGATGGGTTGTTCAAAAATGGAGAGTCATTGGCAATACTTTTTTATTTCCCATCGTGGGTTATTGAATCATGGAAATCCTTCCTTTATTTTCTATGAATCCTAGGTTATGCCCTAATTCTATTGAATGTGTGGAATCCATATTGAATTGTGCAGTGGATATATCAACCGATCCACTAGTGGCTTTTGGTGGCTCATTTTTTCAGATCTAGTGGCTCATTGAAGGATTCAACCTACTAAGATTTAAAATTTTATCGAAGTTCTCTTATGCTCACACATCAACTACCAAATTTTTCTTGGCTCTTTTAAATTTGGGTCGATTTGGTTGCTGGAAAATGAGTTTGTAATGATGATTTACCAAACCATTGTTGGTTTCTTGTGTGGGTTTCTTTTCTTATCAACAAATTAAATACCAACTGATATTTTCCTCATGCCCACCCCTTTTCTTAGCTCAACTTAGAAATTGATGACAACTCGACGCATATTAACACTTCACTCGACTCGAATGTGGATCAACAATCTCTACTCCATCCGATTGACTATGTTCTGACTAGACAAGATTCTACTTGACCTAGCTCCCACATTCTTTTTGCTTTGACTGTAGTCTCCCACTCAATTGGTTAAAATGATAAATCTATTGTTGACTAGAGGAGAGTATATTGACCAACACTCAATTTTTTTTTGAATCAACTTAACCATGTGTAGATGCTCTACCTTTCATACCCTAGCTTTCTTCGACATCAACATGTTGTTTCCTTTATTATTGTCGAATGAAGGAGGGTTCCATCGATCTATCAATTGGTGGAAAATTCTTCATTTCTTTCGTGGCTCAACTTGCTTATGACCATAAACGCTCCCTTTGTAGTCACCCAACTCTTCAAACCACCATTTTCAAGATTCATATTGAAGGCTATGCATTCATGAAGATATATCCCTGGCATATGGTCTATTGCAACCTTTTTTTTTCTCTGCTTTTGACTAAGCATACACACGCTTGGTATAAGTTGGCTGATGAAACTAGACTTATTGTTTGTGTTCGACTTCACATCAACCCATTTTACTTTCAAACCTTCACTCACAATTTGGTGGCTTGTTTCTTTCCCTATATTGATGATGGGAATGCTTAATGAAGATGAAGTCTTGTTTCTTCAAAAATTGTAGGAGGTTCGTGAGAAAAAGGCCATTTCCTTGGAAGAATCTCATAATCGACTTTGTATAGAGGTCACTAACTTGTATATTGTCATTTCATAGTTGCAAATTGAGAATTGACGATTGAATAATGAATTGGAGACAGCCCATACCCAGTTGGAAGATGAGGCTACCCTCTTTCTGATCCGGATTTTATGATCATAATGAAATAAATACAGATTATTAACAGGTTCTTAACACAAAATAACAAAGATACAGTAAAACTGGTTTTCTATTCAATAACGAAATAAGATGAAACTGTAAAATGCAGCGGAAACAAGCTTGCTGGAATTGTGGCGGCTTATCTCCGAGAAGAGATGTGACGACATCATGCATTCGCAAGAAGATGATTACAATGAGGCTCTGAAGGAATTTTTACAATAAACAGGAATGCAAAAAACCCTAGACATCCAAAAACCTAACCCTAGGAGATGAAGCGCCAAAAGTCATGTGGGCCCCGTTTAGGTAAGTTAGTACCTCAACTTCCCGGGGTCGTAACTTTTGCATACGATCTCTGTTTTAGGCGTGTGATAGCCCGTTGGAAATGTATCATCGAGGAGATTCATTTGGAATCTCAATAGTGCCTTCATACATCATTGAGGAGATTGATACTGAAAAACCTTCATTTAGGCCCTCAAAATGGCCTCGGAAGTAAAAACTGCTAAAAATAGTAAATTGCCAAAAATGTCAGAAAACTGTTTTGAGCCAGTTGGAAAAGGTGGGTGGCCACCGATATCCATCTGGATCACTTTTAAACTAGCCTTTTTCTGCAGTTTGATGAGAAATATAGAAGAATTACTAACCTAGAACGAACAATGGAGATAATTTTTTAGGATTTGGTAGATGAATTTGGAACTAAATCATATCTTGTCAATGATATTGATAAGGAAGTGAAAAATCTTTCTCAAAGAGATTTTTTTTTATAGAATACAAACATTTGCAGACTAGAAGAATCCAATACCCAATTAGCAAAAGAAATTTCCCATTTACATGCCTCCTTCGATGAGCTTTGTGAAGAAGTTGCTCCTCTTAAAGAAGATAAAAACCCCATGTTTGATGAATATTAGGCTTTAAGAGAATATTATGATGTCATATTGTTTTAGTTGACTAAGAAGGTTGAGACTGTTAAGGGCTTGCAAGACTACAAATAAAACCTTGAAGTTCAAGTTCACAGACTACAAAATGCAGAGAAGAAGATCGATGTTGTTGAGCTTCCAGGATCGCATATTACTTCTTAACCACCTGATTCTCTTTGTAAGAAATATGTCATTGATTTATGCATTAATACTAATGATTGTGTTGTTTCGCCTATCTTTGAAAAACACACTGTAGGTATTGGGTCTCGACAAATAAACAATATGGGATACACCAGAAGAGGAATTGGGATGAATGGCTAGGATATTGTTGTTCCTTATTTCACACATAATTGATTCAACCCCTTTTGTTCAATTAGACATTTTCTTTGGTCCCTTTTCATTATGTTTATCCATTCTGATAGGTAATGATCTCGAAACTGGAATATAGGTTAGATTTTCCCCTCCACGCATATTTTGCATTATCCATTTCTTATTTCATTTTGCCTTAGGATTGACCCCACTGAGTTGCGACATGAAACCTTCTTTGTTGTTTAGAAGTGTTTTAATTCATGTGGTAGAGAATAATTTTCATGGGTGCCCTAGTAAGAACCTTGTTTGCAGTTTGGCGACCATGTTGAAATACTTTCATAGGCTCGAGAGCCCTATTTAGTCCCACAATGACTTTGTATTGAAGACTTATATCTTCTTCTCATCCTTATTCTACAAAATACCCTATGGGGCTCTCTCATTTATGTGTTAAGTTGTGATATTTCATTACATTCTGTTGCTTGCACTTTTGAGCCTAGTGTCGACTTCAACTTGCTATTGTTTATCCTCTTGCTTATGCATTCTCATTGGGTGCTAGCCTTGCAATATTTTCCTTTGCAACTTGACACATGTATCCCTAGAGAAAAATTTCCCCTGAGTGTCCATATACTACACTTTTTTCCTTGCATTGATCATCGGTATGTTCCTTGTGCTTGGAACTAGTTTGCTTGCTTGTGACACTTGTTTCCTTCACTATACTATAACATTATTTTACTCTTTTTTAGGCCTTGATAGTATGAAAAAGAAAAAAAATTCAAATAATGAAAAATAGCATGGGAATGAGTCTTATTTACCATTATTTCCAACAGTTGAGTCGCCTATGAACAAAGCACAAAGTTTTGAGTCTAATCTCAACAATTTGGGTTAGTATGACTTTAGGAAACTGGACTAGTTACACATAGTTTTACAATTTAATCCTCTGTGGTTATTCTTCCAGTCAATATGGAGATTCTATCGTTGCCTTTTTCATTTCAAACTTATGTTGATGTTCATTTTCATTCCATGTTGCCTAAGTCACATATTTTGTCATTTTTTTGTTCAGAAGAAGTTTTAGCCTGTGTCGACCATTCTGTAGAATCCTTGACTTTGCAAGTTGGCCTTCCCCTATGTCAAGTGCATATAAGTATATTTTTCATGTACTTGTGCCAGTATGGAGAGTCCCCATTGAATTCCTACTAGTGGGTTAATCTCTTATCGAATATGACAAATTGCTCTGATAGTTTGACTTAGAGTCACACCCTGGCCATCTTTACATCGTTGATAGGTGACCTTGTATTCAACAGATGACATTCCATCATTGGTCATTGATTGAGTGGTTTCCCTTATATTCGACAGAAAGTAAATTATTCACACATTGGGATTCATGCAGTACCTTGAGTGCAATTTATCCCCATTGGTGGTTTCCTTTCCTTTGTTGGTAGTCCACATTATTGGATGTTATTCAGAGGGTCTCTTTCATGCACTATTTACATATGGTACATGCAAGAGATGTACATTTTTGTGGTCCTTTCAATATTTCATCCAAGTCCTTCCAAATATTTGGCCTTCTACTACCCTTCGTGTTTGATGATGGGGGATGCCTTAATACCCTCCTTCCAACGGATCTCTTCCTATCGACTTCAACACATATTGCTATGGGAAATGGATCTAGAGTCCTTATTAGTACCTTGGGGATTGCTGTCATCAGTGGAAGGTTCCCTCACTATTGAAAGTGACAATACATCAATGTTCTCTGATCGATAGATTTTACTAGGTGTTTGACATCATATCCTCTATTCACAATTGTTAGATTGTATTGGGTACCTTGACGATCATTATCATTATTGATGGGTTGTATTGAATTTGTTAATGGTATACATTGTTTTGCTTTATTTGCCACTTGGGTGAGAAAAAAAAGGCACTTAACTACCTAGTTAGGCCAACAAGGCAACAAATAAATGGTTTAGTTGATTTGTGGATCAACCATAAATAAAATAACAAAGCAAATAAAAATAAAAATAAAACTAAAGTATGAATAGAACTCAAATGGAAACATGAAAATGTAACAAGGAATATCTACCAATAAGTTTGATCTTTGAATTAGTAACACCTAGGAGAAGTATGGGGATTTATGAATCCCCTCTTCCTCCTTGGGAGGGCTCTTGAGTCCCCCAAAATAGAGCACTATTCTCCTAACAATGGAGTAATAATGGTGAATAATTTCTTGTTAAAATTCTCAAGAGGTGAGAAGTGTAACACTTGCTATGAATTTGCAAATAGCTCTCAAGAGAATAGATGGATTCTCCAAAAGCATTTTTGTTACATAATATTTCCCCTATAGACAGGTGAAATCTCCCTTGGATATATATACCCCTATTCCAAGACATAAAAAAAACAAATGTACACTAACATTCCTTTAGATATATTATTTATGTCTATTGGTAGAGAAGATAGAATAACAAAGTGCGACTTACTCCTTTTTGATGGTTTTCATCATTGTTCTTCAATCTTTGGCCTTGTTGTCCAAGCTCCTGTCAAGATGAAGAGAATCTGCAAGGAACATACTAATACCTTCTACTTCTACAATATATCATTAGACAAGAACATATCTATCTATATAGACATACATGTGCAAACAAAAGTATGAAGGAAATAGGCCAAGTTATGTATTATGAAGACATGGGAACTTACAACCTCGCTGCGCTAACATTCCTCCAAGCTTCCAATCCAGTCCTTGAATGCACTCTCAACTTGTTTCTCTTGAGATCATAAGTATCAAACCTATGATTTCTCCCCCCTCCCTTCTACCTTGGAATTCCCTCATTATATAGGAGTCAGAGGATTAACCACCATGGAGAAGATCACTCACTAGAACCACTAAATTGGGATCTCCAATATTTTTAGGGAGAAAATATCTCTCAAGGATTTTAGGGAGAAAATATATCTCAAGGATTTTAAGGAGGAAATATCTCTTAATATCCATCAAATTAGGATATTGGTTTGAGAAAATATCTCAACCATGCATGAGATTCTCAAATTCTCCTCGAGATTAGGAAACTAAGTGTGAGGTGGATTCTCAGACTAAATTAATTTACTTTTTTTTAATAAACATGAATAATACATGTGCACATAGTATTTTTACCTTCATATGATAAATTTCTCTTCTAACATGTCCAGGGAATATGACAAATGATCTTTCATGGTGTTAAGGTTGTGACACTCAATAAATTGCATGAGACACCTAGTAAGGTTCATATGACAGTTGATAAAATGCATGTGACACTTAGTAAGGTGAATACGGTACTTTAAGACACTTGTGACACTTAAGGCGTGTAAAATATGTGACACCTAAGTGTGAAATTTTGGTGTGTAATAGATGCCCCCTAAATTGTGAGGCCAGAATGTTGGATATGTGTTATATTATTTGCACGACTAGAGATAGTGTCTACGTTGCGCTGGGTGTGTAGGGGGGTTGCTAGCCCCCCCCCACCATTTAGGGGGTTGTAGGGGGTGGATCCCCCCTGCACAGGGTTTCGGGGGAAATTCCCCCCGAGAAAAAAAAAATTCCTCGGTTTTTGTGTCTATTTTTGGATGTTTTTCGACACATGGTTTTTCTCCAATGATTTTCTATTTTCGGTTAAGGAATTAGAGTTTTTGACTAATTCAATTCATTGGATTAGGGTTTTGGATGCCACTGGCTCCTATATGTATATTTTATTGTAAACAATGTATGTGTGAATGAATGCAGAAGATGTTGGTTTTCTCGGTTTGGGTTTCCAGGGGAAAAATCTCCGTGTAATGTGTGTATTTGCCATTGTATCTTTTCTGTTTTTTTTATTGAAAATATGTTTGCAGTAGATAATTGTACAAGGTTAAAATATACATTTGGTATCAGAGAAATTATTGGCTTCAGGGGGACACCTTTTTGGTTAGGGGTTTGGATCGAGACTATGATAACCCTTGTTACATATTGATTCTTTAGGTGAAGAGAAATGGCGAGCAATTTGAAAATAGAGATCAAGAAATTTAATGGGAAAAGTTTTGAGTTGTGGAAGCTCAAGCCGGAAGATCTATTGGTAGACATAGATCAGTGGGTTGCGATGGATCTAGGTACTACACCGACAAGAATGTCAGCAGATGACTGGCAAAAGTTGGATTAGAAGGAAAAGAGCACAATCCGATTGTGTCGCTCAGATTCAGTATTACTGAATGTGTCAGGGGAAGCTACATCCAAGGAGTTATGGGGTAAGTTGGGGAACTTGTATCAGTCTAAGTCCCTTGTAAATAAATTGTTCCTACAGAAAAAGTTGTATAACGCAAGGATGAGAAATGGAGACTCGATGACAAAGCATATGAACGCCTTCAATACTATGGTAAGTAATTTTTTATCTGTTGAGATTAAAATTTCAGATGAAGATAAGTGTATCAGTTTACCGTGCTCTTTACCAGACTCATGGGATATTCTAGTTGTGGCCATAGGTAGTAATACAACTACCTTGAGTTTCATTGATGTGGTCTCATCCTTGTTGGCATAGGAGATGAGACAGAAGAACATGGAAGGACAAATCACAGATGCATTGTTTGCAAGAGGATGCTCCCAGGAAAGAAATAGATCTAAGTCCTCAAGTGGGACATCTAATTCTAAGGGTAGATCTAAATCTTCCGGAAAGTTTGTAAAGGTATGCTAGAGATTTGGAAAAGAAGGGCACTTCAAGAAGCAATGTAGATCCAAAAGCATTGAGAAAGTGAAGGGATCTGAAGGTGCTCCCTCTATAGAAGAAAAGACATCCAAGGAAGGAGGAGGAGGAGATGTGTACTTGGATTCTTCAATCACACATGCATATCATGAGGTAAGGTTGGTTGACTCATGTGCATATTTTCATATGAATCCCCATAGGGAGTGGTTCTGTGAATATGAAAGGTATGATGGAGATAATGTTTTCCTAGGTGATTACTTGACAACTAGAATCATAGGACAAGGAAAAGTCAAGTTGAGCCTCACAGATGGAAGGATTAGAACACTTCCTGGTCTTCTGCACATTCCAGGATTGGCCAGAAATTCGATTTTTGTGAGAAAAATGGATGATGTAGGGGTAAAAAAAATATTTTAAAAGGAAACCTGCAGGATGGATTGAGGAGCAATGGTGTTGCTAAAGGGAGTTTGGATTGGAACTCTATATAGGATGTAAGGAAGCACCATTAGTAATGGGTGTAATAGTTCCATTGTTCTTGATATTGGAGTTGAAGAAGAAAAAACTCCTACAGTCTCTGGAGAAAAGGTTATTTTGTGGCATCAAAGACTGGGGCATATCATAGAGAAGGGACTTCAAATACTATAAGGTAAAGGTATGGTTGAAGGTATATCTAAATCCTCTCTGGATTTTTATTTATGTGAATATTGTGTATATGGGAAGCATAATCGGGTAAGATTCCCCTCTAGTGCAATGAAGGCAGAATAATTTTTACAGCTAGTGCACAATGATGTGTTTGGACCTGTGTCAATTCCACCATTGGGAAAATCTATGTACTATGTCTCTTTTATAGATGACTTCTTGAGGAATACTTGGATATATTTCCTGAGGAAGAAATATTAAATCTTTGATAGGTTTAAAGAGTTTAATGCTCTTTTTGAGAATCAAACAGAGAAAAGAATTAAGGTGTTGAGGACATACAATGGCGGAGAGTTATGGGGGAATGAATTTGAATAATTATGTAAGAAGTGTGGTATAGCAAGGCATAAGACTACTCCATATACATCTCAAGATAATGGAGTTGCATAAAGGATGAACATGACATTGATGGAAAAAGCAAGGTGCATGCTCATTGGTGTCGGGTTAGGGAAAGAATTTTGGGCAGAGGCCATGGGCACTGCTTGTTACCTAGTCAATCAATCACCATCATCAACATTGGATGATAAGACTCCACATGAGGTATGAACTGGTAAGAAAATATCTCTCACACATCTCAAGGTATTTGGCTTTGAGGCCCATGTTCATGTTCCAAAGGAAACACGAGTAAGCTAGATAAGAAGGATTAAAAGTGTAGATTTATTGGGTATACATATGGTCTCAAAGGTTATAAGCTTTGGAACCCAGAACTAAGAAGGTTGTGTATATATGAGATGTGGTACTTAGAGAAATAAAGGATGTTTTCAAATAGGAAGTCCTACCAAGTAAGGAAGAACCATAGAAAATAGAGTTTGAGCGAAAGGATGATGAATCAGACTCTACAAAAGAACATGAATCAGAAGAAGAATATCCTCATACTCCAATATTGAGGAGATTGATGCGGGAAAAAGAGTATTGGAAAGGTATACTCCACCTGATTTATGTTCAAATTTTTCTTTGTCTATTACTGATGATGATCCTAGAATTGTTAGGGAGGTAGTGGATTCAAAGGATGGAAAACTCTTGAAAAAGGCCATGGTTGAAGAAATGGAAACCTTGGATAAGAATGAGGCTTGGGATCTAGTGGAATTGTCGACTCGAAGAAATCCCATTGGCAACAAATGGGTATTTAAAAAGAAGCTGAATGCAGAAGGAAAAATGGAGAAATACAAAGCTCGGTTAGTAGCAAAGGGTTATTCCCAGGTTGAGGGAATTGATTTTGGTGAGATTTTTTCTCTTGTTGCCAAGTTAAATTCTATTATATTTTTGTTATCTGTTGCTTCTACGTTTGATTTTGAAGTAGGAAATATGGATGTGAAGACAATGTTACTACATGGGGATCTGAAAGAAGAAATATACCCGAAGCATCCAGAAGGATTTTTTGTGAAGGGAAAGAAGGAGCTGGTATGCAAGCTGAAAAAGTCACTGTATGGATTAAAAAAATAACCAAGGATGTGGTATCAAAAATTTGATACTTATATGTTGGGACTTGGATTCACAATAAGCAAAGAGGATCACTATTTTAAATTAATTGGTGATCGTTCGATTTATTTGGTCTTGTATGTGGATGACATGTTGTTAATAGGAAACAACAAGGAGATTATCTAGGATGTGAAAACTTAGTTGTCCTCTAAATTTGTCATGAAGGATCTTGGTGCTACATATTTGTTAGGGACCTAACCCCCAAACTTCTCATGTAGGTAGAATAATATATTTCCATGTAATAAAGGAATATACTAGTTATTAAGGCCTATTTAATAAATATGAACAAGTCAATATAAGACCTAATAGAAACTTCCACTTCTAGAAATATCTTCCTCTAGAATTTTCTTTAGAAGATAGAATTAGTATAAATAAGAGTAGAAGGTATGATAGGGACTTGTCTTGTGAATTAATATAATAGATCTCTACTCTGCTGGAGGTTTCCCCCTCGAAGAGGCAAATGAACATTATTCCCTATCAATAAAGGTATTATTATGGTGTTGTGGAATCCATCTATTTTGTTGTTCCATTTTTATTATTTGCGATATCTCTATTTTCTATTGTTAAATCCACTATTATTAACTGCAATATTTTTGCTTATGCTTTTATAATAGATCTGGTACGTAACAAATGGTATCAGAGAACCTTTCTTGGCAGAAAATTTGGGTAATTTTTTTTTTGGGTAGAGACATATTCTGACGTCTTAAAGCTACATATATCTATTGTTCAGTGCAAACATATGCGGTCAGGGAAGAATACATGCATGGAATACAGTGGTACTCAAGCGCACATTGTTGGCCACCCTTGTAACCCCTATTGGTACCCCTTCGAGTGGTAGCGCATCAGACAACACCTATACATGGATTGGTCTAGATATCCTGAAGCCCTCTGTGATAAACCGATTGGATTCCTAACTATTATAGTGCCAACAAGAACAACATTCAGGAACATACTCTCTAGTACTTGGGTAGTACTTGGTACTCCTTTTCGCACTCATGAGGGTGTTTAAGAATTCTTGGTCATTCCCTTTGGCCTGTGTAATGCTCCCTCCACTTTCCAAAGTCTCATGAACCATGTTTTTCGTCCTTTTATCCGTCATTTTGTCCTAGTTTTCTTCGATGATATTCTCATCTATAGTAAAACCTAGACAAATCATTTTACCCATGTGGATCAAGTGCTCAATGTACTCTCTCATCACCAACTTTTTCTCAAGAAATCCAAATGTTCCTTTGTATCTTCGGAAGTGGAGTACTTGGGTCATATTTTCAGAAAGGATGGTGTAAGGGTGGATCTCAAGAACATTGAATCTATGTAGGATTGGCCACACCCAAAAACTCTCAAGAGCTTGCGTGGTTTTCTGGGTTTAACAATATATTATCGCAATTTTGTTAAGAATTATGAAAAAAATGTATTGCCTCTTACTGCTCTCCTAAAAAATAATGCTTTCACTTGGACTCCAACAATTGATCAATCATTTCAAGCATTGAAAGAATCCATGTGCACAACTCCTATCTTGGCCCTTCTTATATTCACAAAGACTTTTTTCCTCAAATGTGATGCCTTCGGGAAAGGAATTGGTGCAATACTCATGCAATAGGGTAGACCCTTGGCCTTCACTAGCAAACAACTCTAGGAGCGACATCTTGGCCAATCAATACATGAAAAAGAAATGTTGGCTATTTTGTATGTTGTGGATCTTTGGAGTCCTTATCTCTTGGGGAAACAATTCCAAATTAAAACAGACCATCAGAGCCTCAATCATTTCCTAGAACATAGGATTTCATCCTCAGAGCAACAAAAATGGGTGACCAAGCTATTTGTCTATTATTATCAAATCATTTATAAGAAGGGAAAATAAAATGTAGTGGCTAATGCTCTGTCCATAAAGTACGAAGAAGAAGGATCCCTTTTTCCCCTCTCCTTCATTGTACCAGATTGGCGCCAAGTTGTTCTCCATGAATGGATGCAAGAATCCAAAAATTCTCGACTGATCCAACAATCACAAGATAATTCTCTAGTTTCTCTAGTTTACTCTTGGCATAATGAAGAGCTTCGCTACAAAGGCCATTTATATTTAAGCCACTAGTCGCACCTTAAATCCACGGTGCTTTCTAAGCTTCATGCTTCACCCATACCAGGGAATTTCTGGTTTACCAAAACCTACGAACGAGTTAAACGTTCTTTTTTCTGGGATGGTATGAAACAAGACGTACACACCTTTATGGCTGAATGTGATGTCTGTCAATGCAAAAAGGGGGGAACTGTTAAATCTCCACGCACACTACAACTGCTTCCAATTCCACCATCTATTTGGAGGGAAATTTCTATGGATTTCATTGTGGGATTACCTAAATATGGCAATAAGTCAGTCATCATGGTGGTAGTTGATCACCTTTCCAAATATGCTCATTTTTGTGCTCTTCAACACCCATTCACAACATCCACAATGGCTCATATTTTCATGAATCATATTTTCAAGCTTCATGGCATGCCTCATTCTATTGTCCCTGATAGAGATCCCACTTTCACCAGCAATTTTTGGTAAGAACTATTCAAGCTCCAGGGCACATAATTACATCTCAGTACTACTTATCACCCATAGGCTGATGGCCAAACCGAAGTTGTCAACAAGTGTTTGGAAACATCTTTGAGGTGTTTTGCATCTGACCGACAACATCAATGGGATCAATGGTTACCCCTAGATGAATGGTGGTATAACACATCTTACCATACTGCTACCTGCATGACTCCTTTTGAAGCAGTGTATGGACATAATCCCTTGTCATTTATTTCCTACATACTAGGGGTCTTGAAGGTTCAGGAGTTTGACAAAACTCTTACAGTTCGTGCTACCATTCTCCATGCTCTCAAAGACAATTTGGTCATGGATCATAATTATATGAAACAACAAGAAGATCAAGGACATTCCGAACAATGTTGAGAAAGTCTCTGAAAAATCGTGACTTTTTCAAAAAGTCACGATTTTTACTCCCTCCCGAAAAATCATGATTTTTTCATTTTTGAAAAAGTCATGACTTATTCAAAAAATCACCGAATTTTTCATAAAAATCACGAGACGACCTTTGAAATTGTGGGACGTAGGAAACCCGTGAGGATAAATCCATTTAACCATTTTTCATTACTCATTTGAGTTGTTTGCTTGTGGAGAAAGAAGGAGAAGGGTTTGTGGTCTTCCTCAATCATTGTGGAGGCAACTAAACAACCATCATTATCACCATCAAGGATTTCCAAGTGGAGCAAGGGTTCAATTTCATTTGCCAACCGGTGTTGAATCTTCCATTCATAGTAATGTATCTAAATCCCTCCATATTAAAACTTTTTTTCTTTAGATTTTTGCAAGTTTTTTTGCCTCTTTGCTTGCCTACATTTTGTTTTCTTTTTTGGTCATTTTGCCATGATTTTCATGCCCATAAAACAATGTATTTTTTTTTTTTATGGGACAACAAGCTTGAGCCTTGCTGTTAATTTTTTCTCCACCCTATTATTTTCATTTTTCATTGCTAATGATCTAATCTGGAGGTATGATTGTTTTTATCAATGGGATGTTATTTTTTTCTAGTGGGGTTTAATATCATTTTCTTGTTTTTTTGTGCCTTAGGGTTGAATTTTGAAGCTGTCAATTTCATCAAAAAATATGTCGAAGCCTTTGGACCCATTTTAGGTGTATGGGATCCCTGAAGATGGGACAAACCAACAATGATTGAGTTGCAAACTCCGTGGGGTGAAAATTTCAGGAGGGATTTGTAGGTTGAAATATCATTTAGCTAAAATATCTGGGCATGATGTTGAAGTTTGTCTTAAAACAAACTCAAAGATTATGAGAATTGCATTTGATTCACTTGAAGAAAAGGATAAAAATAAATGTGAAGTAGCTGCAAGGAAGGTCGAACTTTCAGTGAGAAGTTCAATGACATCTACCCCAGAGGGACGATGTAATGGGAGGGGCTCCATAGTTTCAGGTATCGGGAGGTTTGCACCTTTTTTTGTTCCATGAACCACCCCTGGAGCAAAACCTTCCATCAGGTCAGTGTTGAAGAAAAAGGAGAAGAAAGAAGAAGACAAGGTTGTGGGGAGATGTCTTTTATGGAGTGACATACCTCTCAACATCACCAAGAACAATCCATTTTGGAAATTGATGTGTGATTCCATTGCTGTTGTTGGTCCAAGGAATAAAATACCTACCTTTGAGGAGTTGTAGGGGCCAATTCTTCAAGAAGGAAAGAAGGAAATCAACTTTATATTGGTAGAGTTCAAGCAGTCATGGGATATATATGGATGCATAGTGATGTCTGATGGTTGGACAGATAGGAAGGGTAGGTCCCTTCTTAATTTCTTGGTACATTGTCCTAGAGGTACCATTCTTATCAAATCAATAGATGCATCAACACATGTGAAAGATGAAGCATTGTTGTGTGATTTGATGGATGCGTTCATCCAGGAGATCGACATGCATAATGTGGTGAAAATCATAACATATAATGCAACTAATTATGTGGCTACTGGTAGGTTGCTTATGGAGATGCACCGTTCATTGTTTTGAACTCCATGTGCTGCACATTGTATTGATTTGATGCTCGAGGATATGGGGAAAACCTCCTTCATCAAGGAGGTGATTGATAAGGATAGGATCATCCCCAAGTTCATAGATAACCATATTTTTTTTCTTATCCTCATGAGTAGACACACCAAAAACAGGGAGTTGTGATGTCCTGCAATCAATAGTTTTGCCACCAACTTCATTACTCTTCAGTCTTTGCTTCGATGTCAGTTTGAGTTGAAGAATTTTTTTGTTTGTGATGAGTGGAGAGATTCTACATATAGTAGGAGAGAGGATGGAAAATCCATTTCTATATTCGTGTACAATGAATCCTTATGGGAAGGAGTGGCATATGTGTGCTCAGTGAGTGAACCTTTGGTAAAGGTTCTGAGATTGGTTGATAATGATAAGCCAACAATGGGCTATTTGTATGAGGCCATGGATAGGGCCAAAGAAGATATCTGGGCTTATCATATGGAAAAGGGTAGCCACGAGTTTCGTAGATAGATGCTATTATGGGATTTGATTGATAATCGATGGACCAAGATGCTCTGTCGACCCATTCATGCAACTTGAATTTTCCTCAACCCTGCATTTTCCTACAAATGCAACTTTGCTTTTGAGGGCGAGGTGATGGAAGGGCTCCATTCTTGTCTTCAGAGGATGGTACCCGATGTCATGATTCACCTCGATATTAATCATGAGATAGAGATGTATCGAGATGGCACTGGACTATTTGGCTATGAATATGCTGTTTCTTCAAGGAACATTTTGTTTCCACGTAAGTTATTAGAATTTAGAAGATAGTTCAACTTAGAACTTTATGTTTTTCAAATTCAAATTTCAATTATGTATTTTAAATTTTAAATTTTATTTTAAATTTCAATTATGTTTTCTTTATGTTATCTTTCTTTCTTATTTGTTGTAGATGTTTGGTGACAAAACTATGGTGCAAGGGCACCAAATTTACAGAGATTTTCCATCAGAATCTTGA
The DNA here is from genome assembly GCA_009831015.1 of Picea engelmannii. Lineage (NCBI taxonomy): Eukaryota > Viridiplantae > Streptophyta > Pinopsida > Pinales > Pinaceae > Picea > Picea engelmannii. Next base: position 224,875 of record ML783482.1, on the reverse strand, counting down.
GTCAAACATGTACCTCTTCAGGATGTGAGCGCAATTAGAGTGTATTTGAAAAAATACACTCAAAGAAACACACCAGGTTAGAACTTATGAGAAATTACATTTATTGTTATTTGTAATTTATGAGTCTATGACCCTCTAATATATTATGACCCTCAAAAGTTAAAACTCATTAAATTTTTTATGACCCTCTTACAGGTTAGAGTTCTCACGTCTCAATGACTTGATGTATGTACATTACAATCTTCGACTATGGTTGAAGAAAATGGATAGAACACCAGATGTGGATGCCGTTTCCTTGGACAATATTGATGTATTCTATAAGTGTAGGGTGGAGTCTGATATGCCTATCATGGAGGAGGCACCTGCATGGTTAGAGGAGGAACCTAAACAACAATAGGAATTGGAGGAGCAATAGGGAGATGAGGAGGAGGAGGAGGAGTGGCTTGAAGACATCATGGAGGGTGATGTGCTAGCATCAACACAACCTTCTACACTTATTGATACACCTACTCCTACACACACCAATCGTCATCCACTATCAGATACAGGGCCTTCTACTGTCAGGGGCAGGCATGACAAACAACCCATTATATTTTATCATAAAAGGGGGAGAGGCCCACATTGATATTAGATAGCTAGCTGCTAGTTTTGTTTCATTTGTCATTTTATATCATAATTCTACCTCATGATGATGAATCGTGAGATACATTTTATAATTATATATGTGATGTCATTTTGTATTGGTTCTAAGTTCTAACTATTGGCCCTTCAACATTCAATATCAACTTTGATGTATAATTTTTTATTTGGCATCCACTACATATATATACATGATTTCCCCATATTTATGTGCCAATGTGTTTATCTGATGTTGTTGTTGCTTTATATGTTTAAAATTTTGAAACAAATGAATATATTTTGTATTTTTTAATGTTTTTCGTGGTTTTCTGATTTTTTTCCCAACTTTTGTCGAAACGATTTTTTCCGGACCCTCGCCGACTTTTTGCCGATGCCGACTTTTTCAACAGTGATTCAGAACATCAATTTGCTATAGGAGACTAGGTGTTTATTCATATACATCCTTACAAACAAGCTTTACTCAAAGATGAACACTATCATAAGCTTTCTCCCAAATTTTATGGTCCCTTTACAATTCTCAAGCACGTGGGACCAGTGGCCTATCAATTAGATCTACCCAATCATTCTAAGATCCATCCCATTTTTCATGTCTCACGCTTAAAGAAGGTGATTTGAACTAAGTGCCAAAATCAAACCAATATTTCGGAGTTGGATGCTAAAGTTTCCATATGGTTGCAGCCACAGGCAGTCTTGGACCAATGAAAATTCCGTCTCCATCAACATACCATCAAGGAGGTGTTAGTGCAATGGAAAGATAGAACTCCGGAAGATGCCACATGGGAGTTGACCACTATTATCTAGGAATTTCCTCATCTCAAGCCTTGAGGACAAGGTTGTTCTTCAAGGGGGAGGGAATGTTAGGGACCTAACCCCCTAACTTCTCATGTAGGTATAATAATATATTTCCATGTAATAAAGGCTGATACTAGTTAATAAGGCCTATTTAATAAATATGAATAAGTCAATGTAAGAATACCTAATAGAGGCTTCCTCTTCTAGAAATATCTTCCTCTAGAATGTCCTTTAGAAGATAGAATTAATATAAATAAGAGTAGAAGGTATGGGAGGGACTTGTCTTGAGAATTATTGTAATAGAGATCTTCTCTGTTGGAGGTTTCCCCCTTGAAGAGGAAAGTGAACATTGTTCCCTATCAATAATGGTATTATTATGGTGTTGTGGAATCCATCTATTTTGTTGTTCCATTGTTATTCTCTGTGATATCTCTATTTTCTGTTGTTAAATCGATTGTTATTCACTGCAATATTTATGCTTATGATTTTATGATAGATCTGGTACCTAACAATCATTTTGGGCATGGAAATTAAAAAGAGATCAGAAAAAAAATGAAACTTTGGTTAAATCAAAGAAAATATGTGGAGACAATATTGTAGAGGTTTAATATGCAGTAATGTAAACCAATCAAGGTCCCTATTCCTATAGGTGTAAATTTATCTGTGGATTGGTGTCCCAAGACACAGGAAAAGGAGGAGGACATGTCTTGTGTTCCATATGTGAGTGCGGTTGGAAGTTTAATGTATGCAATGGTTTGTATTAGACTAGACATTGCACATGCAGTGGGAGTTAGTAGGTATATGTCAAAACCAGAGAATGAGCATTGGACAACAGTAAAGAGAGTTTTCAGGTATTTGAGTGGAGCTACTAGTTATGGATTTTTCTACCAAGGAAGATAGGGTTTGGATAGAGTGTTGGAAATACAAGGCTTTGTCGATGAAGACTGGGTTGTAGATATGGATCGTAGATCATCTACAAGCGGGTATGTGTTTAACCTGTTTGAAGGAGAAATCGATTGGATGAGAAAAATATAGTATGTAGTGGCACTTTAAACTACAAAAGATTGATACATGGAAGCCACTCATGCAAGCAAGGAATTAGTATTGTTACAAATATTGTGTTCATGTATTGGGTTGGTACAACAAGCTGTAAGGATAGAGTGTGACAGTCAGAGTGCAATGTTTCTGGCAAAGAACCCAACTTATCATTCAAAGACAAAGCATATTTATGTTCAATATCACTTTGTGAGAGGCATGGTTGGAGAAAAGAAGGTGTTTCTAATGAAGGTGGATATTTTGAAGAATGTTTTATATTCATTAACAAAATCTATGAGCACTGATAATTTCTGTTGGTGTAGAGTATCTATGGGAATTGTTTCCCTGGATTGTTGACTATGTAACCCCCTATATGCAAAGAAAAGAACAAGTGGGAGAATGTTGGATATGTGTTATATTCGATGCATAGGGGGGTGGATCCCCCCTACACAAGGGTTTGGGGGCAACACCCCCATATTTTTTTCCTCGATTTTTGTGTCCATTTTTGAGCATTTTTTTGGCACATGGTTTTTTGCTGATGGTTTTCTATTTATGATTAAGGAATTAGGGTTGTTGACTAATCTTGGTCATTGGATTAGGGTTTTGGATGTTGTTGGATCCTATATGTATATTTTATTGTAAACAATGTATGTGTGAATGAATATAGAAGATGTTGGTTTTCTCGATTTAGGTTTCCAGGAAAAAAATCTATGTGCAATGTGTGTATTTTCCATTGTATCTTTTATGTTCTTTTATTGAAAATCTTTTTGCAGTAAATAATTGTACAAGGTTAAAATATACACAAAAGAGAAGTTGATGAAACACTTTACATAAATATGTGCATTAAGGAACTGGAACAAGAAACCTGGGTGGAAGTGGCAAGCAAAAATCAAACAATAGAAATATATCATCCTCGAGGTGGGCGTACCCATACTCGGATAAAATGACTCAAAGCATGGCCGTCGACCAATACACTATGGATCCATGAAAGTACTGATGATTAAGGATATGGCCACTAAAAATACTATGTGGATTCATACCTCCATGACTCAGTCAAGTCACAACCACAAAAAATACACAGTGGAGCTATGATATGACAAAAACATAGCCACAGACCAATACAAAGTGGATCTATGTGACAACATATACATTAGTGAGATTTCCAATATGGTAGTTATATTGGAATCTTATACATATTCAAATGATCTCCATCACATCCTGGGAAAAAAATTTAACAGAGTCAGCGCCCAACCCAGGGTCTTCATCCCGAACCCAAAATAGAACGATTCTAACCATGCGAATTGATGTCTTGATGCATGGCAGAAACCACTTGATTACCGATCATTAATGTATATCGTTAACAAGTACAAGGGAAATCACCAATGATGAAAATGACTCCCAAGGTACCCTAATACATTCCAACGAATGTGAACAAATGAGTTGAATTCGAAAACTCGTGGAATAATTCGATCAAAGGCCAATAATGTAAACCTATTGTTGAAATCGAGGAGGCTTACCATTGAGGCATGTAGGTCCCAAGGTACTGATTGGTTTCTAAGTCTAATTCCTGGATAATGTGTTGAAGTCGAAAGGAAAAGACTCATTGAAGGAGGGCTATTATGTATCCCCCATCATCGACATGAAACTTACACAAAAAAGTGATGTAAGATGGTGGATTAAATGAGTATGGACTGACATGAGGATGAAAGCTGGTAATACTGCAAAATGGTTGGTTTGAGATGAAACTTCCCTTAAACATTATGAGGCATGACAAACAACATGGAAGCATTGACTCGATGAGTACCAAGAACATAATGTCACAATAGTTAGAGCACTCTTCGACTGGAATGAAAAAGTATAATGACACATAGAATTGGTATGACTCAGACACAAGCATATTACCCAACTATAAGACAAGATGCAAACATGTGCCATATTCAAGGGCGACAATAAACATTTTCCATAATGATTTATGAAAAACTTGATGCACTTCCTTCAATTCCCCACCCACCATGATTGATGAGTACCTCTTTGTTTTTTAATGAGCTTGAGAAGGATAATAGATGCTCAATATAGCTCATATTCGATGAGTCCCTCATCATATGTTTAACGAACCTAAATAAGGAGGGGTTCGGTCCCATATGGGTCCTTAAATGCATGTTTTACGAGTCCACAGAAGGAAAACACAACAATATTTTCACATTTACAGAGTCTAAAAATATCTCAAAGATGAATCCATGGATGTTCTTTTTCGTAAATTTAGTCTTCCAAGCCTGAAAAAGTGTAAAAAAATACAAGGGATAACTCTTCTAATCAAGGTTGACTAGAGTATTCCTTTTTCGTAATTATTCTTACGAGACTGAAAAAAGGGGTAAACTACCACTCAAAAGACACCATTTCAAGTCCTTTTAAGGAGTGTGAAAGGAAACAAGCTTGCTCGACAATATTTTCATGTTTAGGTAGTGTGAAAAGAGCTTAAAGGGCCCTGATGGCTCAAATTTTCACCGCCACCATGGGCTCGAAAGATAAATTCAAGGAATTCAACCAACATTTCATGACTATCCTCATCAAGTTTCAAAGAAATTCCAAGCCAGCTCAAGAATTAAAAATTGAGGTGTATGCTAACACATTACCAACCTCTATCTCCATGTTTGTTAAAAGGGCCACTAAACCTACCTTGGCTGAAAACTTTGAGGAGGAAAAAATTATTGAATTTCAAATGAAAGGGTGTAAAGGAAGACATATCTCTTTATCAAAGAAAGAAACATCACAGACACCTAGACGAGGACTTCTGTTGACATGAAATCCCGGTAAACAAACTGAAAAAAATATTGAAAAGGACAATAAAGATATGGAGAGCTTGCAAAGGATGGTTAATAAGTTGTCCAACAAAATTATAGACATGAAGAGAAATAAAGGGGAAGGCACATCAAACCCTAGGCTTTACAAACACTTATTTAGAAAGAATCCACTTTTTAAATCTTTAGAACCTCCTCTTGGTATCTTGAACATTGACTTCGGAGAGGTGGCCTCAGATTCATACTGTAAATATCATCAAGAACATCATTCAGAAAAGTGTTATAACTCAAAATGACACTACTATGAATTTTTGATGTTGGCCTACTCATTCACACATCTGCCAACCCTTTTTGCTAGAGTTCCTCTCAAAAAACACTTTTTTGTATGGTGTAAGCACCCTAATACATATGCAGAGACCGTACACATGTTAGTTGCTAGCTACATACCTAAAATCCCGCGTGTACTCTAAAAAATTGCAAAAAAATATAAATTATGCACTTTCCGACGGAGTTTACGGGCTATTTTAGGTTGAAAAACCATTTTAACTCCTGTATCCCTTCTGAAAACTGAATAACCATCATTTATTCATATAAAAAGGGCCTTATGGGGGTCATTTGGACATATGAAAGAGAATAAAGAGAAATCTGCCAAATTTTCTCCTTTGCATTCCAAGCCTTCTTTCATTCTGTTTTGAGTTTCATCCTCAACATTCCCTTCCATCCATCCTCCTTATACAATACATCCTTTTCCCCTATATTGGTATGTTGGTTGTTAGGATAGCATATTGGGAATAATGCACTTGGAGATAAAGTAGAGGAACCCAGGCGAGGTTCGTGGAGCAACACATACAACATTTAGGTTGTAACTTCCAATTTTGTTATTAATAAAAGAGAAAACTTCTTGTCCCAGATATTTATGTCTATGTGTTTGTATTTATGGATGTTTTTGATGAATATCTAACCCTCTAGAGGATATTGATAGCTAAGCATACATTTTTATAATTTTTTCTGTAACATTGTTTCATGCCATCTTTGGGAGGAGGTCTACAATCTTGGAATGAACAACAACTGGAAGGGATGAAAGAAAACCGTAAGGACTTAAGGTACACATTTTGATCTTCTTTCTCTTCCTTTAATTATCGTAAGGTTTTGTTTGGTTTGGGTAGAATATAATATTTTCTATCTTTTAAGGTGTCAAGGCTTTGCCTAGTTGTTATACCCATATTAGGGGGATTTTCCCCATAGAAAAAAGGATTGCACTCAATGAGTAAATTCCATGAATATGTTGGCAAACAAGTTCTTGGATGGTTTTTCTATAACCGAACAACCCAATGATCATACCTCAAATACTACAAAAAATGAAGAGAGTGAACCACCTGAGCAAACAACTATGGTTCCATGGGATGTCATTCATGCCTCATATTTTGACACTCTTACAAAAGAAAAGGAATTCCCAAAATTTCTGGAAATTCAAACTAGGAGCAAGGCACTCGTCGTATAAAATCAACCTATCATTGCACAAGCTCCTAAGAAACCCGCAAATCCCACTTCTTTAGCTCAACAGAACCCACCACTAAATTCTGGCCCAAAGTTCCAAGCTTGTGAAACAACAAAACTATACTATAATGTGGTAGAGGTCCTGAAGAAGTTAAAATCTAACATTTCGGTGATGGACTTGCGTAGAATTCCTCAACAAAAATATTTATTGTTACAAGCCCTGTATGAGGATGGAAAACTCATGTTAAACTTGGGCCCAAATTCTAGTGAGAGTAAATGAATCTCTGGGGAAATTCGTAAACCTGATGTGAATACAATAATGACTGATAAGAAGCCTCGGTCATCTGTCCCACCTTTCTTGTTAGCTTTTGAAATTTATAACAGGAACTTGCACAATTGTTTGGTTGAATCTGGTGCTTCCTCAAATGTTATGCTTCTATCGATATGCAAGAAACTAAGTGCTACCCCTACCAAAAATGACACACATATCATTCAAATAGATAGAAACGAGGTTAAATTTATTGGGGAATTAAAGGATGTTATGAATCAGATCGTCTCGAACCCAAAATTTCATCAGGTCATGGATATCATAATCATATAAATTCCAAAGGCCTATGGGATGTTGTTGAGTAGGGATTGGTCTGAAACATTGCATGGATATTTCAACAAAATATTGGTCCCGCTTATGTCTACCATTAAAGGGAAACCCCAACATGATTAGGATCAACAGGGAAAAATATTTGAAGCATATTATCACAGACCTGGAAGCCCCTAACAAACCTTCATCTAATGAATTCCCAGTTTTAGGGAATTACTCGTGTGATTCTGATTTTGGGAATTTCTCACCCTGCCTGTTTGAAGTACTATTCTCCTATAAATTAGAGTTATCACTTCATGAAAACCTTGGACTAATTGAGCAATATAGTAGACCTGAGCAGATTTTTCTTGACCAATCCAAACATGATGAAAACCAACTTCCCAAGGTAGATTGGGACAAAAGGGTAGCAAACTTTATCTTTGAAATTTGGACTCTATTTTTTGATGGATAAAAGTATCAAGAAGGGGATGGTGCCAGATGTGTTTTCATTGATCCAACATAAAAGCATAGTTTTTTGTCATGTATATTAGAATTTGAATGCACAAACAACACTGTCGAATATGAGGCATTAGTTCAAGGACTTAATAAATCCATTGATTTGAATATCAAGGAATTGATTGTCTTCGGTGATTTGGAAATCATTGTCAGACATGTCAAAAACACTATCCATTGTAATTCTCCCCATTTGAGGAATTATCAGCAGGAAGTTTATAGGTTGATAAAAAATTTCCAAGCATTCAACATCACATCCATACCTTTATCTAAGAATGCATTGTCTGACTCATTGGCCACAACCACTTCAAGGTTGTCTCCCTTAGAGGATTATGAAACTTCGAGGTTTATCGTAGAATTATTGTACAAACCCTTGGTCACGAACAACATTGCTAACTGAAGGGTATTTGAAAGAGATGAACATATATCCTTCTTAACTAATCAAGAAAATTTTAGAGACTTGGCTATTGATGATGAATTTTTTCAAAAGGTTATGGCTGAACATGATAATCAAGACCCTAATCCAACAGAAGGAAGTAACCCAACCCAACCTAAAATCCACACTATTCCTCATGGAGTAGTCATTCTTGAGAGCCTTTTTTATTTACAAGAGAAATTTAAGAAACCAAAAAAAAACCAAAACCAACAACGCATGTCCATTCTATAAACTCATAAATCTAGGGACTACTGACAAGCCCCAAAACATCAATCTCAGGAGATCAATATCACTTGAGGAAAATAAGGCCTACCTAAGGTTGTTCAAAAAGTATCAGGATGTGTTTTCATGGTCTTATCAATATTTGAAAACATATGACACCAAGATCATTTATCATACTATCCCGTTAAGACCTGAGGTTAATCCCTTCCAAAACAAGCTACGGAAATTCCACCCATCCCTTGAACCTTTGATGTAGAAAGAAATCAAGAAACTATTAGATGCAAAGATAATATTCCAAGTAAGGAACTCTGCATGGGTGGCCAATCTGGTACCTGTTAAGAAAAAGTCATGGGAAATTCGCTTATGTGTAGACTTCATAAATTTAAATAAGGCTTCCGCAAAAGATAACTACCATGTTCCCCCATGGAACAACTTCTGTAGACTGTATCGAGAGAAAATATCTTCTCACTTCTCGATGGATTCTCAGGATATAACCAAGTGTTGGTATTAGAAGAGGATAGATTGAAAACAACCTTCTGAACAAAATGTGGAACATTCTCCTACAAACACATGCCATTTGGTATAATCAACGTAGGAGCCACCTTCCAAAGAGCCATGGATGTGTCATTTTGGGGATTGATTAAAAAATGTGTAGTGGTATACCTAGATAACATTATTGTTTATTCCAAGGATAGGGCTGATCATATTGACCATATCACCCAAAATTTTTAAAGGTGTCAAAATTATGGGATATCCTTGAACCCGAAACAGGCTATATTTGGAGTAGAGGACGGAAAAATCTCCGGTCACATCATTTCTAAGGATGGTATCCATATAGATTCTGAACATATAAAGTCAATATCACAACTGCCACTCCCTCATAATAAGAAGGCTATGCAATTTTTCTCTGGGAAGATTAAATTCATGAGAAAGTTCACCACATATTTTGCAGAAATGATAAAACCCTTGCAGATTACGATAGACAAGGACATTGAATTTAAATGGACTAATGAGGGAAAATAAGCTTTCAAAAAAATTAAAAATGACATATCCCAATCCCCTGTTCTATGTAGCCCTGATTTCAATAAGGACTTTTTTCTCTACACTTTCACCTCAGATCAATAATTAGCTGCAGTCATTACTCAAAAGGATGATGAAAACAATGGAGCACACATATCATTCATGAGCACCAACTTACAAGGACCAGAGCTTAATTACCCATCCATTGGAAATAAAGCCTACGATGTATATGAAGCATTAAAACACTTTAGGCCTTACATCCTAAAGAATCATACCAAGGTCATAGTGCTACATCCAACCATTAGGTCATTACTCACGCAACAGGAAATGGGGGAAAGAACAGGAAACTGGATGGTTGTTATCCAAAAATTTGACCTAGAAATTAAACCATCAAGGATCGTCCGGGGTCAAGGCCTATCCAAATTGGCCGCATAATCCCAAGACCTAATAGGAACTGAGGATTCAGTTGGGACAATGATTTGTCTTTATGGTGTGGTGAAGTATTGTACATCCCACCCACACAAAAATCTTGGTATGTTGACCTATCTTATTTTCTCCATCACAGTACCTTCCCTGAATACTTGAAACTGAGAGAAAGAAGAGCAGTCAGACTTAAATATCCACAATACCATCTCATTAACTCAATGATTTTTTGCTTAAATTATTATGGTGTGTTGCTAAGATGTCTGGAAAAGGAAGATGTTGAAAGAGTGTTGAAGGAGCTTCATGATGGTCCTGCAGGGGGACATTTTGCAGGAGAAACGATGACCCATAATATTTTAAGGGTGGGATATTATTGGCCAACTTTGTTTAGGGACACTCATTCATATGTCAGAAGGTGAAAATTTTGTCAGATGAGCACAGGGAAGGAGAAAAAAGTGGCTATGCCATTGCAACCAATATCGATTTCTAGGCCATTCGAGCAAATTGGGAATAGATATAATAGGAGAGATAAACTCAGACTCATCCAAACCACACAAGTATATATTGACCGCTATTGATTACTTCACATGATGTTTGGAAGACATTACCCTTACCCTTGTCAATGAGAAGGTAGTAATACAATTTCTTGAACAACACATCATGACAAGGTTTGGAATGCCTTTGGTCTTGGTATTTGACAATTCTACATATTTTTACTCTACTCTTTTGACTGGATTTTATTTAGATAAAGGGATTATATTGAATTATTTGGCCAACTAATATCCTCAGGGAAATGGTGTTGTTGATTCCACTAAAAAAAACCTAATAAGAATTCTTAAGAAGATGATCATAGAAAATCATTGGAACTGGCACAATGCATTGTATAATGTTTTATGGGATGATAGGGTGACCCCCAAGGAAGCCCTAGGGAATTCCCCTTACTTCCTGGTGTATGGAAAATAAGCCATCTTTCCAACCAACCTATATCTCCCATCTTTGCAAATTTCCCAATCCTCAAGAGGGCAGCTTGTACCCAATATGCAACAAAGAATTGATACCCTCCTTATGGTTGAGGAAGAACGAGAACAATCCAGAAGGAAATTTGCATCCCATTAGAAAATAGTTAAAAAACTGTTTGATAAACAAAAGGATGGATACAAAAACTTTGAAGTACAATACTTGGTTATTAAGTGGGATAAAATCAACAAGCCAAAGGGGAAACATTTAAAATTCCAAAGTCTGTGGCTTGGACCTTTTCAAGTCGCTGATAAAATTGGGGTAGGCACTTACTATTTGCAAAACCTTAGGGGTGAGCTAGAATCTCTTCCCATCAATTACCAAGCCCTAAATCATTTCTTTTCATAGTTGTCTCCAAGACAAGAGCCCTTTTCTCCTGCACAACAAAAGAAAGAAGAGGTTAGTTGCATTCTATTTCAAGATGCTGATGACACCTTACTCCGTGATCCAGAAAGTGAGGAAGAAAAGGAAGCTTTGAACGAAGTTGATGGCCCTTGCTGTGCAATCGAAGATAAAAAAGCAGTCCATGAGGATGAAGAAACAACACATGCTGAGAACATCGAGCTCCTCAAAGTACCTGCACAAGAAGAAACAATGAGTTACCCTCCTATCCTAAATTTTCATGATGCTTTACCTTGTGATGAAAAGGAGGAGGATGATGAATTTCTAAGTCTTACAAATCCTGCATGCTATGACACATATAGTGACACTGTTGATAATTTTGAGGATTTCATACATGTGGGGAGATGTAGGTGGGATATAGTTGGTTATGATACAGATCCCATCTATGACACAAAGGATCATCTTCAAATGTTTCCCTTGCAATTACCACAATAGATGTCTTATGACCAATGGCAACAAAGAGATGAAGTTTTTACTTGTAGCTTTCAAAACACCAAGGATGACCTAGTACCCTATTTTTCGGATGATTTTCAGTCTTACCTTGAGATGTTTGATGAGTAACCTACTGAGAATTTGGACCCCTTTTATAAAGATGATTGCCAACCACCGTTGTGGTCAGCTTTTGATACAAGTAAAGACATTGTTTGCCTGAAAAGGTTTTCTCATGACTTTCTGCCCTAACCACCTAGTATTACTTTGCCAGTTTTTTCCATTAAAGGGGTAGTTGGTGTTCGCGTTCAAATGATCACCAGGTGAGAAAAATGGAGACCACTCTGCATGCCCTATTGGGTTCATCAGGGCAGAACATCTGTGGCAGCATGGGGTTAACAGAAAACAAAACTGAATACAATCTAACTATCAACTGAAAGCAAATAACACTGCGAAAATAAACAAAAACATCAAACATAAGACACAGGGGTCGTCAATGGTTCCAGGCTTGGTATATTAATGAAACCAGAG
>ML783482.1:170541-184738 GCA_009831015.1 Picea engelmannii | reverse complement strand
ACCAAGGAGACATTTTCATTTTGAATCATCTTGTACTTGAACATTTAAGTGGGGTAAAAGGAGGTTTCCCCCTCGAAGAGGCTTATTATCTGAAATTATCTCTTTTTCAAGGCGTTGAGTACTTTTCCTGAAGTTTTTCTATGGTATATTGATGTTTGGTTCTTAACAGTGTGCGACATGAGAGTTTGTTGAAGTCGAATGTTATGGGGGTAAATGGAATTAGAGGGCAATGAGGATTCTCTCTGTTCTGTCCAAGACTCCTCATTGTGAAGGTAATGAGAGTCAAGATACTACGGCCCTTCTGGGAACTGTGATAATGTCGACAACAAGGGAGACATGACTCCAAGAAGCAAAAGGCTTTGTGAAATCCACTGAGATGATATCGGGTACAGACAAGTGACATGAATGAAGTCAAGATGCGGTGAGACTCAAGATTTCCCTTGGTTGGGGAATTTTGACGGATGATTGGAAACAACAATAAAACTATATCTAGTGTCAGGGGGATGACTAGATATGGGGTTAAACTATGCCAGAGGCTTTAAAAAAGTGGAGAAACTCAGAGATCATGGGTACATGGACTTGGGATACTTGGGGTTTGTGAACAATGTCGATATGAAAAGAGGGTGGATGCCCCAACCGAGGGAGACATGGGTTGATTTTCCAGGAAAAAAGAAGGTCATCAAGGGTGACGACGAAAAAAGCTAAGTAAATGATGGAAACAAAATATTTTTACAATTACCAAAGAAAAAAAGAATAATTTGGGTTGAATATGCAGATACAGAAACGGGTGCCCCAATGAAAGGTGACTTGGACTGTTAGGGAGAAAGTTGTGAACATAGAAATGGTGGAGGGTGGGAGCCCCATGGGTGGGTTTCTGTATGAGGTAAATGAATGGAGGACAATTTGCAGATGGGAAAACTGATGGTGGATGAGATGGAGGGCTAATGATATTGTGGAGGTGCAATCCATAGAACTAGGATGATATGACCTGGGAGTCCATTTCGAAAGCTAGAAATATGATGAGAAGAAGTATGGGGCTCATTCTCAGAAGTGCATGAGACTATCGAGACTCCCATCCCTAGGGGGTGAAATCAGCATGAGTGTCAAGTTGCCAAGGGGAACTATGAATGGAACAACTCATGTGGGGAAGAGTGCTACTAGGTGACAGTGCCCAAATGCAACATAGGTAAATATATTGTAGAGCCGGATGTAAGGACCCTAAAGGTAAATGTCAGAGAGTATGACTGTGACACAAATTCCTCCTCTGCCTTGACAGAGTCTCTGTGTGACCTCCTGTTCTAAGGATCGTTAAATCACTTCCCCGAGCTGAAGCATCTCTTTTGACTCCCATTGGAATCACTTCTCATCTCGATCCACAGGTCCTTCTGTCCCTCTATCACAACCTCTGCACACACCTGTGACTTTTCCCCAAAATGGAGTTTGGGTTTCAGAACTCTCAGTGCCCCGATCTCTTGAGTCCTTGACTCCAAGACCTTTTGATCTCCGAAATGACGATTTTCTGAAAAGGATTTTCTCACATTATCCCCTCTGGTTATGCCCCTGGTCCATGTGACCTCTCATCATAAGACCTCAGTCCTATTTCGGGGTTCGCGACTCAAGCGCTCAACCTCCTATCCTCTTGACCCCCGAAATAATGATACCCGGAATGCCAAAATGGCAATGTCCCAGTCTCCTTCCTCTTTTCAATTTAGGGTTTCCAAAAACTGAAATGTCTGGACCCTTTGTCCACTCGACCTACCAAAATGCTGATTCCCTGTATCCCGAAGTGCTATCTCCCCGGGTCTTCACCTTTTTGCGTTTTCGAAACTCCAAACACCAAAATATGTGGATGCCTTGTCCTCAGGATTCCTGGAATGCCAATATCTAAAATCCCTGCATGCCCCTTTTCTTTGGTTCCTCCACTCTTCGCGCTTTCAGAGTTTCAAACATCGAAAGACCTTTTGAGACCCTTGACCTCCCGAAATGCCGAAGTGCCAAAGTGTCCTTCTCTTTTCGGGAAATCTCCTGAAATCCTGGATTGCTGCCATGTGTCCCCTCAAGATAGACGGTCCACATTCATTTCACGATTTCACGACTTGTGACCCCCAGTGATACAAATCCTATGCCTTCTTGAATCCCCAGTATCCAAAATCCCGGTGGACTCCTTGATCTCCGCCACGTGTCTTCCCATGAATCGACGGTCCAGATCAATTTCGGGACTTCGCCAGATGCGAAGTCGAAAGACTCTCCTCTATGAGTCCTCGGTGTCCGAATATCCAAAACGGATGATTCTGCGATGCGTGTCCTCCATCAAACCGACGGATGCGATCTATTTCACTATTTCAGGACTTCTACCATGGAGTGCCCCGATCTATTGTCCTCAGGACCGCCGAACTCATGAATGCCAAAATCCCGATGCCACCTCCTCTCTTTAGGACTTTTGCCTCTGTTCATGAAGGCTTAAACCTCGTGCAACTCCTGACAGATCCAATGGCTGTCGAGTTTTCTGACTAAGATCTGACGGTTCAGATCCGTCCCTCCTGTGCGCTCCTGCTGCTCCTTCCTGGACATGGAATATCTTCAACGGTTCAGATCTTCTGACTAGATCCGACATCAACTATGCTCCTCCTGAGCTTATGCGTGTTCTTCCCGGACTTGGAAGAAATTAAAAAATCCTAAGGCCTCAACCTTTGATTTCTTTCCTCTGCGATTTCTTTGATTTTTGAGTCCCTCGCCTACGCATATGAAAACGCTACTCCTCCTGAGCTTACTCCTTTCAAATCCTCAAAGGAATCTTCAACTCCTACGCCTCTGTAGAATCTCTATGCACACAAAGTGATATCTTTCCCGAGCTTCTCTTCTCACCCAAACTTCTAAGGAACTCGGTCCTTTTACCCATTCTCCTTCAGATGGAGTAATATGATGCCCTCCTGGCTATCCTCTGTCTCAAGCAACTTGTTGCTGAGTATTCCAGGGTGTTCAACAACCCTATGGAGATCCTTCAGTGGACTCTTCCTCAAATTACAAAACTCAAAGAGTTCTCTCTCTATGCCTATCTACACATTGTCTCAATGCCCTCTTGGTAGAGCTTTACATAACTCTTCAGAGCTTCTGACTCCTTCTGAACTCACAAATGAGTTCTTCCTTTGTGCCCTCTTGCACCTTCTCAATGCCCACCTGACAGAGCTCTATAGAACTCACAACAAAGTTTTTGTCTGCAACTGTGTCTCTCCTCCACAATCTTTCCTTCTGAGGTATTCAACAAACTCATAGGTCTTCTTCCGAGTCATTGAATTCAGCTACTGTGCCCTCCTGCACGTCTTTGTCTGAATCTGCAGAGTTCAGAAGTGCTTCTGTGCATTGGTATTCAGAGCCCACATTACTCTGTCACGCCCTCCTGGCATGAAACCACAAATAAACTCTCAAACCTGAAATCAAGCACACTCCTACAAATGCCTAACATACATCTACAACATACAATGAACACTCGAAGACATTCACACAACACAGTAATATATGCAGGAAAAACTACTTCTGTTTGTATTAATAAAATGCTTCTTTTTACAAGGTGTTCCTGAGCACGACCTGTAACAAGGTCTCGGCTCCTTCTCTCTATGAACTCCTATGCATACTCTATTAACTCTCCCTCTTCTTCGTCTCTTTCAAAACAGATACAATGATCTTTTACATGAGGGGGCTCTTCGAGCTCTTCCCTCCAAATCTCACCTACCCTATTCAATTACAATGAATGGGATGTCTAGTCCAGAATCAGATCTAGATATCAGCCTTCAAACATTAAAGGCCTACCTACACTATAGCCTGTGCAAAGCACGACCTCATGGCTCAACAACCTACAACATTAATTACATTCAAATTTCAAAGTTGAAATGAGGCTGCGCCTCTCTTCATCCTCGAATGTGTGTACTGACGTGGGCTGGCTGGCTGGCTGAATTACATGGAGAGATGCTCCTACATCATACTCCTCATCTACAAAATTCATGAGCTCCTTCTCATGTGCTCTCCTTCCTAGCTGTTGAAATCCTCCTGGATCCCAAACAAATTTCTGGAGCTGTCTTCTTGCTCCATCTTTCTGCTGCTGCTGCTGCTGCTTCTGATGCTCTGCTGCTTCTGATGCTCTACAACTGCTTTTCTGCCCAGCTTCTCCTTACTGGAAGTCTCATGTGATCTGATCATAAACCTCCTAATCTCATCGATCACCTCGTCCAACTGCTCCAATGGATGGCTTTGTTCTTGCAGTCTCCTCAACTGCAAAATTTTTCTGGAGATGGTCAGATCACAATGATCTCCCATGTCATCCCTTTCATCAGTTTTCAACTTCACTTGTTGGATGTGCATGCCCTACACCATCACCCTTATCTCTAGGGATTCAATCTATTCACACAGATCAATAAAACTCATGCTATCTGCTTCTTCCTCTTCTTCCGCTTCTGCAAGCTCCAATGCTACAGTCTTTTCAGCTTCCTGTCTGAATGTGTTGAGCCACTCCTCAGAATGCTCATCTTCTTCCTCTGATTGGGTAGCTTCCAAAGTCTGCTCCAATGCTTCCTTGATAGTCTCAGATGGCTGTCCTGCTTCTGTTGTTGCTGCTTCAACATCTGCAACATAGATTTCTGCCTCCTCTTGGGCAAATGGTAGGAATATTTCAATCCCCCCAATCATCAGAAGATTCCTCTGATCCTCCTCTCGGATGGTGTAAGTTTTTAACTTGTCATAATATTCATTCACATGGTTGGCAGAACCATATGAATCTGCACCTTTCAGCATACTTTGCTGATATGAACTCACCTCCAAATTCATGAGACTTTCAGATAGCCTTGTTTCTGTCCCCATGCCCACCTGGCAAATTGGAAACTTTTTGCTGCTCTCCTGGCAGTCCATGAGATCCCGCAGTAATCTCATCTTATTACCCTCATGGCTATGTGAAATTCCTCGAATATCCTCATGGCAGTCTATGAGATCCTGCAGTGACCTCAATTCTTTGCCCTCCTGGCAATTGGGAATTTCTGGGCTACCCTCTTGGCAGTCCTTGATATCTTCAGCTGATCCCAATTCATCCTCAACATCACTGATATTTCTCCCTGTGTCTGGTTCACATATCTGAACCACTCCCTATGGTCCACTAAGGTTTTCAGTATGCCTCAACCACCTTCTTAATAGTCTATGCTGTCTTCTAGCCATCAACTCCTTGACTGGCCATTTTGCTTTTGTCCTCATGGGCCATACATGTACCCATCCCGACTTGGAATTCTGTTGCATCTCCAATGCAAGTTCATCCATCCTTGCATTCATCTCAGCGAGTTCTTCATCCCATTCTGCTTCACTCATCAGATCTGGGTCTTTTCTTCCAGCACTCGTATAGCCCTTAGTAGCCATCTTGCTGTGCCTGTCTACCCTGCTCGCAAATCCACTGTCACTCTGGAACAATCATCTATAGAGTCTTCAGTAATCTATTTTCCTTTGTCTTCTCCCTTTGCTTGAAATATAAAAACATAGTTCTAGATCTGATACCACAACTGATGCAAACGCCTCCTCTACCTTGACAGAGTCTCTGTGCGACCTCCTAGTCTAAGGACCGTTCAATCACTTCCCTGAGCCGAAGCGACTCTTTTGACTCCCGCTGGAATCACTTCTCATCTCAATCCACAGGTCCTTCTGTCCCTCTATCATGGCCTCTACACACCCTTGTGAATTTTCCTCAAAATGGAGTTCAGGTTTCAGAACTCTCAGTGCCCCGATCTCTTGAGTCCTTGACTCCACGACCTTTCGATCTCCGAAAGGCCGATTTGTCGAAAAGGCTTTTCTCGCATTAGCCCCTCTGGCTATGCCCCTGGTCCATGTGACCTCTCATCATAAGACCTCAGTCCTATTTTGGGGTTCGCGACTCAAGCTCTCAACCTCCTGTCCTCTTGAACCTCGAAATAACAATACCCGGAATGTCGAAATGGCAATGTCCCGGTCTCCTCCTTCCTCTTTGCAATTTCAGGTTTCCAAACACTGAAATGTTTGGACCCTTTGTCCACTCGACCTCCTGAAATGCTGATTCCTGGTATCCCGAAGTGCTATCTCCTCGGGTCTTCACCTTTTCACATTTTCAGAACTCCAAACACCGAAATACAGGAACGCCTTGTCCTCAGGATTCTCAGAATGCCGATATTCGAAATCCCTGCATCCCCCTTTTCTCCGGTTCCTCCACTCTTCGCGCTTTCAGAGTTTCAAACACCGAAAGACCTTTTGAGACCCTTGACTCCCAAAATGCCGAAGTGCCAAAGTGTCCTTATCCTTTTGGGAAATCTCCCGGAATCCTGGATTGCTGCCACACGTCCCCTCAAGATGGACAATCCACATTCATTTCCCAATTTCGCGACTTGTGACCCCTAGTGACACAAATCCTCTGCCTTCTTGAATCCTCGTTATCTGAAATCTCAGTGGAATCCTTGATCTCCGCCACATGTCTTCCCACGAATCAACGGTCCAGATCAACCTTGGGACTTCGCCAGATGAAAATTCGAAAGACTCTCCTCCATGAGTCCCCGGTGTCCAAATCTCCGAAACGGATGATTCTGCGACGTGTCTCCTCCCTCAAACCGACAGATGCGATCTATTTCACTATTTCGGGAATTTTTCCATGGAGTGCCTTGATCGCTCGTCCTCAGGACCTCCGAACTCCTGAATGCTGAAATCTCGATGCCACCTCCTCTCTTAGGGACGTTCGCCTCTATTCATGAGGGCTTAACCCTCATGCAACTCCTGACAGATCCAACGACTGTCGGGTTTTTTGACTAAGATCTGACGGTTCTTATCTATCCCTCCTGTGCGCTCCTCCTACTCCTTCCTGGATGTGGAAGATCTTCAATGGTTCAGATCTTCTGACTGGATATGACGACAGCTGTGCTCCTCCTGAGATTATGCGCATTCTTCCCGAACTTGGAAGAAATTCCAAAATCCTAAGGCCTCAACCTTTGATCTCTTTCCTCTGTGAGTTCTCCGATTTTTGAGTTCCTCGCCTGCGCGTATGAAAATGCTACTCCTCTTGAGCTTACTCCTTTCGAATCCTTAAAGGACTCTTCAACTCCTGCACCTCCGCAGAACCTTTATGCACACAAAGTGCTATCCATCCTGAGATTCTCTTCTCACCCAGACTTCTAAGGAACTCAGTCCTTTTACCTGTTCTCCTTCAGATGGAGTAATATGATGCCCTCCTGGCTATCCTCTGTCTCAAGCAACCTGTTGCTGAGTATTCCAAGGTGTTCAACAACCCTATGGAGATCCTTCAATGGAATCTTCCTCAAATTACAAAACTCAAAGAGTTCTCTCTCTGTGCCTATATGCACACTGGAGCAATGCCCTCCTGGGAGAGCTTTACAGAACTCCTCAGAGCTTCAGACTCCTTCTGAACTCACAACTGAGTTCTTCCTCTGTGCCCTCTTGCACCTGCTCAATGCCCACCTAGTAGAGCCCTACAGAACTCACAACAGAGTTTCTATCTGCAATTGTTTCTCTCCTACACAACCTTTCCTTCTGAGGTATTCAGCAACCTCATAGGTCTTCTTCCAAGTCGTTGATTTTAGCTACTGTTCCCTCCTGCACGTCTTTGTCTGAATCCGCAGAGTTCAGAAGTGCTTCTGTGCACTGGTATTCAGAGCCTACATTACTTTGTCATGCCCTCTTGGCATGAAACCACAAAGAACCTCTCAAACCTGAAATCAAGCACACTCCTGCAAATGCCTAACATACATCTACAACATACAATGAACACTCGAAGACATTCACACAACACAGTAATATATGCAGGAAAAACTGCTTTTGTTTGTATTAATAAAATGCTTCTTTTTACAAGGTGTTCCTCAGCACGGCCTGTAACAAGGTCTCGGCTCCTTCTATCTATGCACTCCTATGCATACTCTGTTAACTCTCCCTCTTCTTTGTCTCTTTCAAAACAGATACAATGATCTTTTACATGAGGGGGCTCTTCGAGATCTTCCCTCCAAATATCACCTACCCTATTCAATTACAATGAATGGGCTATCTAGTCCATAATCGGATATAGATCTCAGCCTTCAAACATTAAAGGCCTACCTACACTATAGCCTGTGCAAAGCATGACCTCATGGCTAAAAAACCTACAACATTAATTACATTCAAATTTCAAATTTGAAATGAGGCTGCGCCTCTCTTCATCCTCGAATGCGTGTGCTGACGTGGGCTGGCTGGCTGGCTGAATGACGTGGAGAGATGCTCCTGTATAATATTGGGAGATGCAATTGATTTTCATAAGGAATAATTACATGCCAATGTTGAATATATACCTGAAGGAGTTGTGTCACTTGCGGAACAAGTACCTGCACACATAAAAACCAAATACCCGACATGAACAATATTTGATAATAAAGAACATATAGCAGTTACCTGAACATGATGTGAGAAAAATTCTCCTCCAGGGCCAGGTTCAGATGATGGCCCAAGGAGTGTGAATGTGTAGATGGTGGGACTAAGATCCTATGGTTGAGAACAGATTGGAAAACAGAGGCTCTGGGCTCCTATAACTGAGTGTGGAAGTTTGGAAAAAGGGGCTATATATGGCTGGTGGGCTCACAATGCCACCTCATTTGTACCCGCCACTGTAATCGATTTGATGAGAGCATTCTGAGGATATTTGGATATTACAAGAGCACACATTGATCGATCCGGGAGTTGCAAGAGACAGGTTAGTGGTCCTATCCTCCCGCATAATGTGAAATTGGTAGAATGTAGTTAGGGGGTGTATGGGGGGCCTTATAGGGGTATTTTTGGGTAGGGGCCCACCAGTGCACAAGAAAAGGAGGAATACCTGCATGCATATGTGCAGGTATAATTCCTTTTCCAATGCATAGTGTGTAGTTGTACTTGACACAACCCCGCATGTGGGCACAGGGGAGGGAAATACAAGTGCGCATGAGATGCGCACCTGTTTGAGGGATAGTTGTGCACTTTGTGCAGCTGTGTCTTAGATAGCTACGCATCAGTGTGCAACTATCCAAAGAACAGGTGCACAAATGTGTGCACCTGTCTAGGTGACAGTTGCACATGGTATGCATGACTGTTTCGCAACAACTATGCATGAGTGCGTAGCTGTGCAAACAACAGGCGTTAAAATGTGCGCACCTATATGGGTGAAAGCCGCGCACTAAAGGAAAGGCTAAGGGGGTTGAAATTAAGGAATTTTTTAATTTTTTTTATGGATGATGAGGGTGACCAAGTGTTTCTGTGTGGATGCAGGTGATCAACATATTCCAGAGAGCACGATGCCAATTCATTGGAGAGAGCGAGACTGGGACCATCTATGGGAGGCGGTGAGACAACAACCGGGTGTTCGAAGACACTTGGTAGCCTACGAGTTGCTCAAGTTCTTCGACTGCCCGCTGATATGGTCACAAGATTTCCAAATTCAGTATCTGATTTCTATGTGGAGAATTAATCTAGAATGCTTCATTATGAGAGGACAACAACTGGCATTCTCGGCTGTCGAGGATGCCTACTTTTTGACGGGGCTCCCATTCCATGGGATGGCCCTTCCTATGGACTCCCAACTATCGGGGGACGAGAGAGTAGGTGACTTGGTGGCTCTCCACTACATAGGGTTGCACCCGATGTCAGGTTCATTCATTCGGATCGAGGTGATTGAGGATGTCCTGACAGAGTGTATCGTCGCTATGGTGGTGAGGATCTACGGATCGTTGGGGACTCAACAGATCACAGGAGGTCAGCTAAGGATCACGGAGAGGGTCCTTGATGGGGAATTTTTTTCCTGGGGGCTTATGCTGCACACTAGGATGTTGGGGCAGGTTGACTGGTGTTGAAGATCCGAATTGGGTGACTTTTCCCTTGGGCCGATTCTGGTGGCCTAATTTTTAGATAGGGTGCCCCTATTGCACCCTAGGATTCTACTGGAGCCTACAGGGCCATGAGAGTCGCGACTGATGCAGTGGGCCCATGTGTTTTCCCGACACGGGGGTGGATAGGGTGGCCATTACTTCACAACCATGGTGATGCATGTGTGGCAACAGATGCCACAAATGATACTGAGGTACCCATATGCTGATATGGATTACCGACATGACCCTGATATGATGCTGCCTCCTGGGGAGGACTGGGATGTTCGAGGTATGTATTTTTATTTATGTTTTGTGAGTTTGATAGCTAGCATTTTATTATATATGTATATATGGATGATGAATCTATATTTGGTGTTGTTTTGCAGATGTGGGACCCCGAGGCCGAGAGGTAGAGATGTTTTGGGAGCCGTATCATCGAGGACTAGTGTGATCTCCACCCGTAGAGCCGAGGGAAGGGAAATGGTTTAGACGAGATGATGCTGGTGTTGGAACAACTCATGAGACATAGGCATAGGTTGGGGCGATGGTGGAGGACCTGCGCTGCCATTTTGAGTGGGTGCTGCAGGGCGTTCCTGAGGTCATGTGGGACCATATCTAGGACAAGGAGGTCTTGGAGCAGTGTGTGGGTGTACCGATGGAGTGGCAGTCTCTGATCTATTGAGAAACTGTAGTGTGGACAATGATGACTGATCAGCTTCCCCCAGGGCCTGGAGGACCCCCAGCTGACAGAGGACCTAGGGGGGGAGCTCTGGGGGCACCATGCATGCCGATTTATATATTTATAGGCTCGAGATCCCATTTTGTATAGGGTAGTTGGTACCCATTTTGCACCTATAGGGGTGGGGGGACTCACTGGACCACATGCGATATATATGTATTTTTGTAAACACTTGATGGAATTGATGATTTATATATATATGGATATACATTTGTTGGATCATTTATGTTTCCATGTGTTATGTTTTATGCTTATGATACCTTTTATATATGCTGTGACAGATGTATGATGTGTATGTAGATGTTTAATGTGATAAATGCCAATATAATACTAGGTTAGCCATGCTATCTACTAGTTGATTAAATTGTCTTGGAATATGTGTAAATGTGATTGAATCAAAGTTGTGAGATAAAAATCTAACTTGTAGGTATTTGCGAAAGTGGCAAGGATCATGAACATGATATACATTGTTGAGCTGCAGGACGACAAGTTAGGAGTCTAATAGAATGCTAAGGTAACAAATGTGGCGGTGACTGGCCTCGACGAGGAGATCGATGAAGACGTCGTATTCAACTTGGTTGTTGGTGGACAAGCCCAAACATATGCCACTGGAGTGGAGTAGTACATGTGAGGGGGTATAGAGGGCCCAAGCGGTTGAAGCAAGATTCTGGGTCCAGCGGCTGGCACTGTCAGTGTAACCGATGTGGTAGGCTGATGGATGATGCATCTGTCAATAACATAGATGATAGATCAGACATGAGGAGTGGTAGTAGGAAAGAAGACTAAAAAATCTACAAATGTTTACAAAGAAAAACCTAAGGTAGGGTGGCTATGCTCAGGCGTAAAACTTCTTTAAGTAAAATTTGTTGACAGGTTCTTTGAGAGGGTAGCCTTCTGGAGAGGCTAGGTTCTTTGAGAGGGTAGCCTAGTGGTGAATGCATCGACGATCATCTTGAGAGAGATGAGACCCAAACTTTTGTGTCCTTAGGTAGATGAGGAGGTCGCCATACCAGGGGTCATCAGAGGGGATGAAGAAGAGGTGTTCATTGGGAAAATATGTATTGATGGGGGAAGTTGTGGCGTCTGAGGGAAAATCTATAATGAGTTCAACGAGGAAAATCACTTTCTTTATTTTGGGAGTTGAGAACTCTAGGTCGTATTCCTAGAGGATAATGATCCATCGGGAAAATTTTCCATTAATTTGTCATCGACTAAGCAAGTACTGTATGGGGTTGGAATCTGCTATGACCTTGGTAGTTCAAAGCATGATATAATGGCACAACTTTTGGACTGCGAGGACAATTGCTAGGGTGAGTTTCTCATCATGATTGTAATTCAGGGTTGGTCCTGAAAGATTTTTATTGATGTAGTAAATTACATGTTCATGCCCATCATCCCCTAATTGGACGAGGACTCTTGCTACTGAGACAGATAAGGCTGACAAGTAGAGGATGTAATCGCGATCATAGTCTAGATGTGTAATCAAAGGGGCATTGGATAGGGCATATTTCAAATCATCAAATGTTTTTTGAGCATGTTCATCCCATCAGAATGGGATTTCATGTTGCGGTAGGTGGAGAAAACTGTGCACGCGAGTGGCATAGTCTGGGACAAAGCGACATAGAAAGTTGGCTTTTCCTTGTAGGCTCTGTAGTTGGAAAAAATTTCTAGGTGGTGGAATTTTTGTGATAACTTGGACCTTGAGAGGATCCACTGTGATGAAGTGTTGGGAAATAATGAACCCAAGGAGGCATCCAACCGTGATGCAAAATAAACACTTGAGGGGGTTCAAGAAGTTATTATATTGGAGACATCATTGGAAAATGATGCGTAATTCGTATAAATGTTGAGTTCATTTTTTGGATAGAGCAATGAGGTCATCCAAATAAATGAGGATGATGCAAGCAAGATCATGGAAAACATAGGTCATGGCCCATTGAAATGTAGCACATGCATTCTTGAGTCCAAAAGGCACGATGTGATAAGAAAAATTACCCCAAGGGGTAGTAAAAGCAGTTTTATACTGATCTACTGAATGGATTTGGATCTGATTGTAGCCAGAGAACCCATCCATAAAGGACAATGCCTCATGGCCGACATAGTCATTGATAATCTGGTCGATGAAATGGGTTGGGACGTTGTCTTTGGGAAAAGTGTGGTTGAGATCGCGAAACTCTGTGCAAACACAAATAGTGCCCTATTTTTTTTTAACATGGCCGGGGTTGGAGACCCATGAAGTGTACACAATGGGGTAAATGAAGCCAACAACGCGTAACTTGTCAATTTCGGCTTTGATAGCCACAACTTTGGATGGGTGAAGGGGTCACTGCTTTTGACTAACTGGGGCGACATCTGGCCAAGTGTCGATGCGATGTTCGAATATAGATGGATTGAGGCCGAGAATCTTTGTATATGACCAGGCAAAAATATCCCGATATTCTTGAAAGAGAGCTTTGTAAGCAATGAGTTCTTCAGGGGAGCATGCAGTGAAAATGGTGATTTCTTCTATGATTCTTGATTTAATGGAAATGTCAATTTTGACGGTGGGGGAAATTTTGGCCATGTTGCCTTCTTCAAAAGCATATGGGGCTTGAATAGGGTTATTGAACTAGTCTATATGCCCTGAAGGAACAAAATACTTGGTTTTGATTGCGCACATGGAGGCTTGGACAAGGGGTGAAAGGTTTCCTGTGAAAGAAAAAGTGCTCGATGATGGAGCGCATTCCATGGGAAATTAGGGGTAGTGAGTACCTCCAGGATATCTTCGTCACAGTGAAAAATGCGAGAATACAGGGGATCCTGGTAGGTGACAGAGGGGATTGTCAGTGGGTAAGCGTTATTGTCCTCCAGTAGTGAGGACGCAGATGGGATATCATGTATAGGGTGTGAGGGACTGCTAGACATAAAGTGGATGTCCCGATACTATGGAGGGTACCTAGTTTTCTCGGGGACTGACGATGAAATATATCGAATATCAGTGAGGTGAGCCCCAGTAGGGTGTGGTCGAGAAGGATCTGGCTGAGATATTTGGCGTACTGCAGCTAATGTTTGGAAAAATTGAGGTAGATTCGGGCAATGATGAGTGTAGTGGCCATACTCTAAACAGATGGCGCAAGTGAATTTGGTTCACAAACCCGTATTACGTGTGATTGAGGACTCTGCCGTAGTAGTGGACGTACTTAGTGGAGTGGTGAGCAATGTGGCTGCTCATGGTAGCTGAATCAAATTTTTTAACTTGGAAAGAGTAGGACATCTATTAGTGGGGTGTCCTTCTCTTTCACATAGTACGCAAGGAGGTTGAACTAGGTGAGGAAGTGGAGCTATGGGCTCTTTCTTCTTTTGAATCCCCCGAGCAGTGGCAGAGGTGTCAACTATTGAGGGTGAGGGTGGTATGGCAGGATCCTGTACTGGGATCTAAACTAGGATTCCCTCTGTTTGAGGAGGGAGAGATGGTTGAGGAACCATCGCAAGTGGATGAAGATACCATACAGGGATGGCAAGCACCTTGTTAGGAAGGGTAAGGGTCATAGCTACCTGGAATGCTTGGACTCCAGGTGGGGGGTAGAAGAAGGGAATTTAGGTAATG
>ML783482.1:121647-170493 GCA_009831015.1 Picea engelmannii | reverse complement strand
CTGGTGGAACATTGATGTGGGGAGGGGCCTCTGAGGGAGGGGTAGTGTCTCCGATATCAGTTCCATTAGAAGAAATGACACACACTTGTGCTGTAGGGTGTAGGAGGGGTGGCGCTCCATGATATGCCCCCATTAATGATGGGTCCTTGAAAATGCTGGGACCCATGTCGATGACTGAATAATAATCTGAGCTAGTGCGAACAAGAGGGAGAATGTTATCAATGTTGGTAGAATGGTTAGCCTTGTAATGTGTAAGTTGGTCAATGGTGACAATTTTCCCATTGTGGGGGAACATCATCATTCAAAACACAGAAGAGGCTACTGCCTTCATGGCATACATGTAGCTACATCCAAACAATATATTGTAATCAAGCGAGGCATCGATAACTTCAATGTCGATGAGAATGGTTTTGCCTCCAAGTTCAATGGATACATTTTGGAAGATCCCTTCAGGGGATGATGGTCGACCGTCATAAGCTCGTAGGGTGATGGAAGATGGTACTAGCTTGGGTGAGCCAAGTTTTTTCCATACTACTTTGGACATGATGCATGTGGATGCACCTTCATCGATGATACATCAATGTACTGTGATGTTCTGGATCTTAAATGGTATCTGAAAAGCTACCAGGGCGGGGAGGCATGGTTCTCCACTACCTAGATCCAAGGTGACGAGTCTAGTATCAGCTGGGTCGACTACCCCCAAGGCAGAAAGCAAGGTTTTCCATTGATTTGGACATGTTTGGAGGACCTCCAATATAGACATAGCTGCAAGAGACTGGGCTAAGTCTTCGACCAAATTGTAGTTATGGGCTGCCCTAGCATGAGGGTTATGGACATTCCGTTGTAATGACATATGGGGTATACACGGGTTTGGTTCAGTGTCAGGGTTTGGAATCATCAATGGTTGTATAGTTGTAGCTGGAGCTATTTCTGAGGTGGTTGGGGTAGATTCATAGGGAACACCATATTGATGACCACTAGTTTTCAAAAGAATCTCTTCTTCGCTGGTAAGGAGGATGTTGCGATCGACTAGATTTCCAGGTTGATTGGGACTTGGGTTTTGATACTGCCCCATTTGATGTGGAGCAGAGTGTACTTCCTATTGGGTATTCATCACACCTTGGTGTGGAATAGGGTTTTGAAAAATAGCCGGAGGTGGCTGTTGCAAGTACTTTTGTGGGGCCTGCTGAGGGGCAGGCGACGCTGGAGGATGTTGCTCGTTCATGGATTCTTTCATCTGTTTGTAGTCAAAAATTTGGGGGAAATGGTGAGTATAATGTTCATACTCTCCACAAAGAGAACAAGGGAAGTCCATCCTGAGATTGTTGTTTTACTTCCTTAGTCGTTTGTTGTTATTGTCCCCTTGGGGGTTCTAGTTTCCTTGATTCTAGTTGGCCCTAGTGGGATGGTTTTGTTGGGGGTTATTTCATCCTGGTCCTGGGTTATTGTTGTTTGGGTTTTTTACTTTATTCTTAGACATTATTCAGCTGATGGGATGGATTTTTCGTATTCAACTGTTCAAAATCCCAAAGCTGTTGAATGGGAGAAGGTTGAACAAAATTAATGCCGACATGTGGGTGTCCTTGTGGAGGAGAAACTGGCTGTGGAGGACTAGGAAATGGAAAGTATAGATTGTTTTGGGGGGTCGAGCCATGTGACGTATAGGAAGTTGAAGTAACTCCACAACTGTTATGGTTGCATGTAGGGGTTGGGGGTGGACCCACACTTGATTGAGGGACCAAATGTATCTAGAGTACTTGTGGCCCCCCCCCCAACGATTGAGGGGGAAAAATAAATGGCTGTTGGTAAGTGGGGGGAGGGTAATAAAATGGCCCTCCATAGGGTTGCAGATACTGAGGTGCATCATAAATAGGTGATGGTTGGTTGTAAGGGTTGTGGTTCATCATGGAACCAATCAACCCATTCACAACGTGGGACATCCCAAGCTTGTCCTGGCCAAATGGTATGGGTCTAGGTGCATCAGAAAACACTGTGTATAAGTAACCTGACTGAGCATAGATGAGGTCAAACTGTTGGGACTTGTTGATGGCCTCCTCTTCCATTTGAGGAAAAGTGGATGCTACATCCTTGGCAATAACATAGACAAGTTATTTGAGAAACCAATCAAGATGTTGTTCTTTGGTGGTTTCTGCTTTACACAAACTACGACATCGACGCAATTCATGGATGTGATTGTCTATATGGGTAGCAATAGTTTTTTTGAACTCTAAGAGAAGTTCTAAGCCAATATCATGACGAACTGGTAGTTGGAAAACGGACAAAAAGGCCTTGGCCAATGATTCAAAGGTCGCACGGGACCCTGATTTTTCGTCCACATACCATTTGGCTGAGGAAGTTGTGAGATTTCGTTGAAACAACCTTAAGTGGATGGAAACATCCATGATGTTGTTTGAAGAGCACCATAAGTGGAAGGTCATAACATGGTTCGCGGGATCATCCCCTGGTGTTCCTTCAAACTTTGGAATATATGAAGGTATTTTGGTAGGCATATTGGGCCAAGTGGGATCATGCAAAATGTCCCCGTTGAAGTTGGGGGAAAAACCATTCTCATCGACATTGAAGTTATCGACGCCTCACTTGATTACAATATCTTGTTTGGATGTAGCTACATGTATTCTATGAAAGCGATAGCCTCTTCTGTGTTTCGAACAATGATGTTCTCCCACAACGGGAAAATCGTCACCATTGACCAACTTACACATTACAAGGCTAACCATTCCACCAACATTGATAACATTCTCCCTCTTGTCTGCACTAGCTCAGACGCTTATTTGTTCATCGACATGGGTCCCGACATTTTTAAGGACCTATCATTGCTGGGGGAATATCATGGAGTGCCACCCATCCTACACCCTTCATCACAAGTGTGTGTCATGTCTTCTAATGGAAATGATATCAAAGACACTATGATTTAACCCTATGAGTTAACAAAATCTCACTGATAGTTTCCATGTGGATATGATCCACTTTAATTTTGTTATCTCTTATTTAACAAGCGTTAGTGATAAGTTTTTGCATGAATTTTTTGATATAAATAAAGAGGTTGACCATTTTGTAATAGTGGAGGATTATACAAAGAACTATTTTGAAGTTTAATTTTGAAGCTCATGTAGAGCCGAAGACGATTTTTTCCAAAGCTTGTGGAGTAACTCAATTTTTGGATTGTTCTGCTTTGTTGATTGACTACGAAAAGCGGTTTAGTAAGACAATAATTGTGTTTTTGAGTTATCTTGACATGTTGTAGTCACTAAATGTATATTGGCATGAATATGATGGTGTTATAAAATTGTGTTATACAATAACTTGAATCGTTCCTAGTTATGTGTCATTTATATGAATACCTTCCTTTTCTTATATGATATTTATCAATTGATCAATAAGGAAATATTAATGTTTTGATATTGGTTTAAAAGTGATGTCATATACATGTTGTTGATAATAGGTTAGCCTAATCCCAACCTTCTTAATAATTCATTCATCGAACTCTTAATAAACAAACTTATAAAGAAACAAAAAAAAGTATATAAAGACCCATTTGATTACATAGTAAATCCCATCGAAACTTGCCGGACCATCCGTTCAGAGAATCATGTTACCCCAAATAGGGAAGAGTCTAATTGGGCCTCTTCTCTGGGTGTGATTCCTACTGTTGAGTTAAAGGGAATTTTGACCCCTCAACAGAGTGCAAATTTAGTATCTGGTGCATATACTAATAACGTTTTAGACTGGAATTTGTCTCATAAATACAAATTACAAACACACACACATAAATGTATATTAAAAATTTCACATTTACACATAAGCATACTGAGGCAAAAATATTTATAAATGTGGGTCCAAGTTAAAAAACTAATCTCCTAGCCTTGAATAACTATATGTATACCGATAAAATATAATATAAAACATATTTTGAGGGCCCACCCCTGCATGCATTTCTTTGTAGCAAAATATGACATTGTATTAGCGCTAGAATAACCGCACCCAAGCCCATGTTTCTCCAACAATGTGTTGTTACATGTGATCCAATAGGTCCTCTATCTGCAGCATGGGTACCTAGTGTGTCAAAAGGTCCATATTCCTATGGATGTTTTGGAGAACACTCTTGACTATTTTAGCCTCTCCACCTGCCTGCTCAGTGTCGTATTCTCTACGATGGTGGAAAGGGTATCCCTAATGCCTCTTTGGTCCAATGTCTGCACATTCGTGTCATTTTTTTTAGCTTTGTTACCTGCACAAAAAATTATTTACTTTTTGGTTTTCTTCTTGAGAAATTTATTAATAAAATAAATAAAAAATAAATAAAAAAATTAAAATATTGTTTACCTATATCTCCAAGTGCAGTGCCAGGAGGAATGAACATGTAGGGATCCCTCATGAAGCTTATCTCTTCATAGGGATAGTCATCATTGTATATGATCTAATTTTTCCACCAATGAAAAAAGTCCTCATCATATGCATTGGTTAGGCACCCACCTCCTAGTCGGTGCATAAGTTCATCCCATATGATCATACATGGTCCATGGAATTTTTTTGGCCCCATGAAAACTCTTAGAGTAATAAAAAATACCCTCTCGAAGAAGAAGGTACACATGATACTATCATAACCAAAGTTTTTTATTTTACCTTGCTTACATTCAGTGAGTTTTGTTTTCATGTTGTGTAATAATGATGTGCTCCAGTCATACATGGTAGGTCACAAACACTCTATAGGGTAAAACATATGTGGCTTGGATGCATGGTGTAATGTTGTGGATCCTGCGATCCTAGCGATGGTTAGTAAGATGATATTTGGGCTCAAGCTCTCTATGCTTAGGATTGGGATTTGACTCCAAACCTGATGTGTCCCTGGGGTGAAATAAAGGGAAATGTACTCCTCAATATTCATGCCCCCTCCTCCTCAAGTACAAATTTTGACAACATCACCTCACTGTGAGAGCCTTGTAATAAACTAGATATCTTCAACTTTTGTTTTAAATATTGTCCATCGAGCATGAATGCATATGCATACAGCTCCCAATAGCTGATAAGAAGTTACAATAGCATTTTTTGAACTTACATATTGCCTGACTCAAAAAAAATTCTAAGACCACACTGACGGAGGGCCTTCAAGGCCACCGAGTTGTCAACAAATTGGATGTCTATATCCTCGTGCTCTCTCTCCCTCCACTCTATTACCATCCTAAAATTTTCAAGAGGAAAAGAGGGGTTAATATCTTATTTTTGCATTTTTATGCACATGTACATGTTTTTCCTTTACGAAAATCACATACATACATGATTTTCATGAAGGAAATGTATGTATAGGGCCACTTGTATGACCCAATGCCAAAGGGAGGCACATACACGTCCACCCCCTTTAAAAACTAAAACTCCTACTTGAAAAATTGATAAACGAGAAAACAATTGGATGAAATTTAAGAGGAGGAAGATATTTTTAACCTGGTTAAGACAACGTTTGATTCCGATCTTTATAGCTCCCGCAATCTCCAATTGAATATTGAAGGGTTTTTTCACACCACTTTCAATATTTTGGTAAAAAACCAAAATAATATGGTAATTGGGTAATTTTCACTATTTTAATGTAATTTGTATCCACTTTTATATGTTTTTTTACCATATTTAAGTTTTTTGGACACCTAATGAACCAATTTTTGAGTGTAGATAATTGTTTGAGTCTATTGTTTTAAGGGAAGATGATAAACAATCCGTTTAGTTAACTCTTAAAGGTAATTTTTTAATCACTGGAATATAGGGTAGGATATTTGAACCTTGCATTATGCACGATCAATGACTATTATACATCCTCCTTAGGGTTGACCCCAGTTATTAGTGACACAATCCTTTTCCCACTGATTTTAAGTGACGTTTCTTTCATGGTAGAGCCTAAATTCATGGGCATCCTAGATAACACCTTGATTTTCCTTTTAGTGTCCATGTTGAAGTATTTTCTTAAGATCAAGAGTCTCGTTTAGTCCCGCCATGAAATTGCATTGAAGCCTCATATTCTTCTCAATATCTTTATGGATATTTACCTACAGGGCTCCCATACTTTTGTGTTCAGTTGTAACTGCATTGTGTATTTACCGCTTGTGCTTTTGAGCGTAATGTCGGATTTAGCTTGTTGTTCCTTAAACCATTTGCTTATGAATTCTCATCAAATAGCTAGCTTTGCAATATTTTCCTTTGCAACTTGACACCTATATCCTAGGATGAAACATTCCCTCGAGTGTCCATATCTTGCACATGTTTCCTTGAATTGAGCATAGGTATGTTCCTTGCGCTTGTAACTAGTTTTCTTTTCTACGACACTCGTTTCACATGTATTTTAACATTATTTTATTCCTTTTTAGGATTTCCAATATGAAAAAGACAAAAAAATCAAATAACAAAAAAGAGTGTAGGAAATAGTCTTATTTTTAGTTATTGGTAGAAGTTGAGTTGCCTTTGAATAAAGCACAAATTTTTGAGTCTTGTCTCAACAATTTAGGTTTATTATGGCTTTAGAAAACTGGACCAGTTACTCAGAGTTGTTACTCCTCTAGTTATTGTGGAGAGTTTGTTGATGCCTCCTACATCACAGACTTAAGTCAATGTTCATCTTCCAGTCCATGTTTCCTAAGTTACTCTATTGTGTCATGTTTTCATTCAAAGGAAGTTTATCTGATGCCGACCATTCCTTATAATTCCTTACTTTGCAAGTCATCCTTCCCATATGTCAAGTCCTTCTTAGAATCAAAAGCATATTTTTCCTATACTCATGTTGGTATGGAAGGTCCCCATTGACTTCCTGTTGGTGGGATAGCTCTTATCAATTGAAAACAATTTCTCTCAAAGTTCGACCTAGAGTCACACCATAGCCCTATTTATGTCATTTATAGGTGACCTTGTGCTCAGCAGATGACATTTCATCATTGGTCACTGGCTGAGTGGTTTCCCTTGTGGTTGACGACAAGAAAATTATTCACACATTAGGGTCTGTGCATTACCTTGGATTCCATTTATCCCCATTGGTGGTTTCCTCACCTTTTTCGACAATATTCATTATTCGATTCTATTCAAAGGGTCACTTTCATGCGTTATTCCATCCGGTGCATGTGAAGGATGTAATTCGTGGTGGGTCCTTTCAATATTTTCATACGAGTTCTTCCAAATCTTTGGTCTTCTGCTACTCCTCATGTTGGATGATGGGGGATTCCTTAATTCCCTCTTTTCAACGGATCTCTTTCTATTAAATTTGACACATCCTTCTTTGAGATAGGGATCTATATTATTTATTAGTACCTTGGGGATTGCAGTCATCAATGGTAGGTTCCCTCGCTATTTATAGTGGGAATACATCAATGTCCCATTATCGATAGATTATACCAAGTGTTTGACATCATATCATTTATTTGTAATTTTTATATTGTACTAGGTACCTTGACGCCCATTGTCATATCAATCGGTTGTCTCAAATTTGTTAATGGTATACATCAATGACCAATAATCAAACAATGTCTCACTGTGTTAAACTTCAACACATCTATTCGCATAGTGTAGACTCGTACCATCAAAAATTTATTTGAGTACCTTGGGACTGTAGTAGAATCACCTATTTTATGTTTCTCGATTTTTTTTGGATAGTACCACTTCCATTTATGACATCAGTACTTGTGAAGAATTAGTTTTTCAGTTCCTATTTCTGGGTATCCTTCACTAATTCTGAGACATAGATCCATTGTGTATCACTTTCATGGCTATGATCTCTTTTGACATGGATCCACTATGTATCTCTTTCATGGCCATGCTCATTGCTTCCATATATACATACTTCATTGATATGTATTGTACTTGATTTGGCATCCATGCTTTTCATCACACTTGAGCATGGATATGATCACCTTGGGAAAAGAGTATTCTTGTTTTTTTTTTTTTCTATAGTAGGTTCTATTCTTAGATCAGATTTTGGTGCCTTCACCCTATATTACTTCTTATTTACCTCGATAATTTACAATTTATTTCATCCATCCATTGCTCTTCTGACCTCAGATATTAGGGGGCATCTATTATAGCATCCATTTCCACCACATATGCATTCATGAATTTGTTGGCCTTTTCCCTATCCTACTTGCAAACATCATTTCCCTATACCTCCTCTAGATTCTTCAAAAAACATTTTTTCTTGATTTGTACGTGCCCTAACAGTTATGCAAGACATGCATATATGATTTTCTCTAAAGAAAGTCACATGCATGTCATTAAATTCTCAAAAATATATAATTTTTCATAATTGTGCATTGAGTTATGGGTTTGTAAGTTTCCTAACTCCTTTTACTCGTACACAATTGTCTCCAACTATTTCAGGATGATAGAAATAGAGCATGATCCATGAGGAGAGGGTAATCATCCTTGAAGCAAAGACATTTTGGATATATCTCACATTCTCTGCAAGCCCTTGTATTCCCGCTATTGTTTTTGTCCTCAAACTTGGAAACCCTCTTTTCCAACCTTTTCCATGAATCTCCTTATCTGACCAAGAAATATCCCTAGATCTTCTTTGGGTATATTTTTGCATTGGATTTATAGGTTCATCATATATTCAATATCTAGGGTGGAGGTACCTAGTGTCTGGTCAAGGAGAAGTGTCACAACATGTGCAGGTGATAACTACCCCTAAAAACTATTTTCAATCAATAAATATATTCTTTCCTTCGAAATTATGGTATTCACAAATATGTTCATTGTATTTGAATATATCTTTACTTAGAATACTAGTTGATGCAATTATTTATGCTTTTGATCAAATTCATAGAAGTTAGTTATGAGATAATTGATTTCCTTTGTAGTCTTGCACTTGAAAGTCTTGTAGGTTCATGAAGGAGCAATTTTGAAGGAGCGTGAAAGATTTTATCCTTGG
This sequence comes from Picea engelmannii, assembly GCA_009831015.1. NCBI lineage: Eukaryota > Viridiplantae > Streptophyta > Pinopsida > Pinales > Pinaceae > Picea > Picea engelmannii. The sequence continues at coordinate 161,576 of ML783482.1, read as the reverse complement.
GATATTCATCAACCCTTGGACACCAAGTAAGTGTTCCTTCCTTCTTTATCAATAGTTAGTTATTTGAGCAAGTCACTTTCATATTTATGTTTTCTTTCTTTGGAAATTGTTTGGTCTTTAAATGGTCAGTGATCTATTGTGGCTCTGACCCATAGCCATAAGGATTTTCCCCATAACACTCCCATAGAACATAAAATTAAGAGAGACCTAGAATACAAAATAAAATGGTCAAGGGTCAGCCATAGGTTTCATAGGTTGTTGGGAACAAAAAAGGAAAAATGACAATTGACTGAGGAAGAAAAATGGCTAAGGAAAGAACAAGGTGACTACTTGACTTACTGTGATGGAAATTCTGAAACTTCATTTTCTTGTTGAGGAATCTTTTGAAGATTGTTTTTGTTGAGTTGGAGGTGGCATAAATATTGTAACTGCTTCTTGTTTATCCGTATTGGTTATCGTAACTAAATAATTTATTAACCATGTTTTTATATACTCCGTCATCGAAGCAACTGTTATTTCATCCTTGGTCTTTATTTCAAACGACTCATTCTCCAATTCTCTCAAATAAATTCTTAATTGGTGCAACATGTCCTCAATATATTCATTCTTATTTATATATCAAGCAAGCCATCTTTCAACCTCTTCTTCAAAGAATTCAACTAAGTCACTAAATTCATTAGCCCGTGCAACTTTTAATGCTTCTACTTGTTATAATAGTTTCTCTTTTGACAAAATAATCATATCCATTAGTAAGTGCAAACCATCTAACTCTTTGGTAAGATAAAATGTTTCATAAATATGTCACCCCTCTTAATTTTAACAACATCACACTCAAATAACAATTCACTTAGACATTTGATTCTTTTAAGCTAACAAGCATTAATCTGTTTCATTCGAATTTTGGAGGGAAGGTTTTGTTATCTTTGTGTGTGTGTCACTCAAGCTTGAAACCTTCACTGCAAACATTCCCACTACTTCTTTATAAAATCCTTCATCATTTTCTAAGCATTTTTGGAGATATTTGTTATGACCCAGGGGGAGCATATATAGGGATAAATGTATATGATATGACCCCAAAAGGGGGCATATATAGGACTACATGTACATGCAATGTGTGTGTGTCTATACACACACACACACACACACACACACACACACACACACACACACACACACACACACACACACACACACACACACACACACACACACAGGGTCGTCCTAATAGTAAAGGGGCCTCATGTGAAATTGTGAATATGTATATATAGATATCATGTATTCATTATTGGATATGTGAATTGTGATGTATAAAGGTCTTTGGTTATGTGGAGGGGATTCTCATATTCTTTAAGGGTTTATTGTGTAACTTATTTATCTTGGAGTTGTGCTCCATGCTCAAATTATTTATATGGTGTGTAATTTTTTTTTTTTCTGTTATGATATTTTAAGCATTTGGATCATTACATTTGGTATCAGAGCACCGATCCTAGGGTTTTTCTTCCTCAAGCAAGACATCTTGGAATTTTTTCTATAACTTTGTTTTAGGGCCACTTCAAAAATAGAAACTTGGAGGATGTTTAGAAGACATATAAAGGTACCAATGGTACAAATTTCAGCTTATGGGTCACTATACATTTGGAGAAACACCCTGTGGAAGATAGGGTTTTTTACTAGTCCTATAGCTAGTCTCAAATAGGTGTTCCGGGAAAAATAGTCATAACTTCTTCATAGAGGATCTGAATTACATGAGACTAATTGCTTTGGAAGAAATATAGGTCATAGTATTTTTGGTATGAATTTCAAAATATGGTATTGAATATTTCACGTGTGGCATTCAGTACAAGTTCTCTCTCCTCAAAAGAACAAAAATCATCAAGATTGAGGAAAATTACCATAACTTTCATTTGGCACATACAATTTTGGTTAGACCATTGGTATTGCATAGAATACATTTTATAGTATTACATGTCGAAATTTTAGACTTATAAGGACCAAAATTTTAGAAATACATTAGAAGGAAGGTCGGCCAGGAGGACATACTCCAATTCATGGTTTCAAAGGTATGTTTACGTAAAACTATCATAAATTTTGATTGGGATGTTTGATTGAGCTGATTCAAAACCATTGGAAAGAGAAAACATAGAATATTATATTGGAACAATGATTATAATTAACTTATATCAAGGAATAGTAGAGGATGATAAAGGAAATGGATTTGAGACCTTTGATGGTAGGATTTTACTTGAAGGGTGAAGCTTTTAAGTGGTGGGATAGCCTTGATGAAGGTACTAAAATCTCCCCCACATGGGAAAATTTTGAAGAAATATTCTCAAATAAATGGATTAAGGATACAAAAGGCAGGAGATGCATAAAATTAAAGAGGAATTAAAGGAATCAAAAGAAAAAGTCTCCAAATTACAAAAGGATAATGAAGATCTAAGGAAATATATTACAAAGAAAAGTGACGATTTCACCAAGATGCAATCCCTTAATGAATCACTCATTAAGGAGGTCAAGAACCTAAAGAAAGAAAAGAGCAGAAAATAAAAGTGGGAAAAGGATGAGTCAAGGGAAGATTTGTAAAATAAAGATGAATAGAGATGTACATTACAAAACCATAAAAAAAAATTAAAAAAAAAATCTACTGGATGAGGTTAAAATATTGTAAGAAGAGAAGAAGACTTATCAAAATAAAAATGAAACAAGGATCTTGGATGAAGAATATACCAAAATATTGGAAGAGGAAATTTGCAAGAAGGTTGAGGAATCCTTAAATAATGATGAGGTAAAATTAGAAATGTAATCCAGAATTGAAGAAGGGAATCATAATTTGATAGATGGGGTCACCTTGCAACTTCAAAAGGAGAAATAAGACATGATTCAAGAAGGTCACTAGAAGATACTTGAATAAGTTTAACTTCATTTAGAGGATGTACATGCCCAATATGATGGTATTATCTCAAAGGCTCGAGTAAGAAAAGAACAAGCAAAGAGGATATAGGATTCCATTGTCTCTTGAAAATAAGATAGATGAAATGGGTGTGAAGAATGAAGAAAAACTGTCAAATGTCAAACCATATCAACACCCTCATTATCAATAATTATTTCAAGGAAGACAAGAAGATAAATATCGACATTATCAAGGAATAATATGGAATGATCATCAATATTCATGGAATACGACATCACAAATCCATTATTCAACAAGATATTATCATAGACCAACATCTACTACATTTTGGAGAAGATTCAACAATGATACATGGAATCAATGGAAATAAAATTATGCAACGACCAGACACCAAGGATTATGACTGAAAGGAATTGATTTTGGATGGATGGATCATCATCAATGGAAGGAAGAAAGCATGAACATAATAAAATCATACTACTTGGTTTCATCACATGTGAATCCTTTAATTGCAAAGCTTTGAGGACAAATATTTTTGAACGAGGGTACTATGTTATGAACCAAGGGGAGAATATATAGGGATAAATGTATATGATATGACCACAAGTGGGGGAATATATGGGCCTAAATGTACATTTAATGTGTATATATATATATATATATATATATATATATATATATATATATATATATATATATNTGTATATATATATATATATATATATATATATATATATATATATATATATACATATATGTAATAGGGTCGACCTAATAGTAAAGGGGCCTAATGTGCAAGTGTGAATAGGTATATACATAGATCATATGTTCATGATTGGAGTGTTATGACCCAAGGGGGGCATATATGGGGTTAAATGTATAGGATATGACCCCAAGGGGGGGAATATATGAGGCTAAATGTACATGTAATATGTAAATGTATATGTAATACGGTCGTCCTAATAGTAAATGGGCCTCATGAGCAGGTGTGAATAGGTATATATAGAGATCATGTATTCATTATGGTGGAGAGGTGAATTATGATGTATAAATGTAATTGATTATTTGAAGGAGGTTCTCCTATTATTTAAGGATTTATTGCGTAACATATCTATCTTGGAGTTGTGCTCCATGCTCAAATTTTGTACATGGTGTGTACTTATGTTCTATTATGATATTTTAAGCATTAAAGCAATCAAAAGAAAATGTCTCTAAATTGCAAAACGATAATGGATATCTAAGAAAATATATTACAAAGAAAAATGACGAGTTCACCAAGATAAAATCCCTTAATGAATCACTCATTAAGGAGGTTAAGAACTTAAAGAAAGAAAGGAGTAGTAAAACAAAGTGTGAAAATGATGATTCAATGGAATATTTTAAAAAGAAAGATTGGGATTTACATCTCCATAAATCCAAGTACTAGACAAAAGTTGGTTCCTGTTTAAAATCAACATTTCTTGCTCTAAGAAAGTATTCAAATATGTGATAGTAAGCAATAACATAGACCAAGTACGAAGTAATTTAAAATTTTCTGGTTTTTCTTAGGCCACCGAGTTGAAACGAAATCTCATTTGAGGTGATTCGGGCCCAGTCAATCATGGAGTCTTCATGAACAACATAGTGAAGAATTGTGATGTCCCTTTCCAAGTGATCATCCAAATGGATGGTGTAGTGGCCTAGATGACTCTCTTAGGCTATAGGAAAAAAAGAAAGGGGGCCAATATGATTATTTGATGTCATTTGGTTAGAAAAGGTTACATTTCAAAAGTGACATTGCACAATTAATTAAAAATGATGTTTTAAGTGACTTGAGTTTGTAAAGTCACTTTACTTTATTAAAATAGTAAAAGGGTCCAAAAAGGGTCAACGAGAAAATAAAAGGAGAATGAGGGTTCCCTCTCTCATTATGCATTGTTATTTTTCTATAAATGAATTTGAGAGAGATCTTGTGGAATTGGCTCTTGGGACGAAAAACCCTAGAGAAATATTGGGTTCGATGGTGAGACTATCCACCCTAGCCAGTCAATGAGAGAATATCACTCATATCTTTTCATTATGCTTCAATGTGGTCGAGATATCATCTTTGCGATTGATTTTTATCACTTGGTGGCTGAGTTCTATGTGTATGTGGCCAACTTTCTTAAGTAAGGTTGTATCTCTTCATTTGTCACCAAGTGTCTTACTATTGGGTCGATTTTTTGGTTGAAAGGTAATTTTCTTTATAGTTGGGAGAGTTCCTTGTGGTTGGGACAAAATCTCCCTTGTGAGGGTTGATTTTCATCTTGTGGGGATTGATTTCCTTGTTGGGGTCTCTATTCTCATTGAGGGAAGGCCAGATTTATTTGTTGTGCTAAGTTTATACCTGTTGGGGCCAATTTTATCAATGTTGGGTCGACTTATCTTTGTTGGGTAGATTCTAGTGTTGTTGGGGTCAAGTTATTGTTAAGGAGTGCTAATTTCTCTTCATTGGGCTGAGTTTGTGGCTGCTAGGGTAATTTCTTCTTTTCTAGGTGGATTATACCTCTTGTTGGGCCAATTTTGTGGTTGTTGGGGTTGTTTATTCGTTGTTGGGAATATTATATCTCTTGCTGGGATGAGATTGTATCTTTTGGGATCATTTTGTTCCTTTCTTGGGCCATTTTGACTTACAACAGGAATATGTTGTCTTGTGGAGGTAGTTTTTTGTTCATATTTCCAATTGTGGGGCTGATATGGACCACTTTCATTGGCTAATGTTGTAACAGGTCAGATATTTGAATAAAATCAAATCTTTTATGGTCTTTTCATTGTTTTCATTGTGATATTTTTGAGTTATCTCCTTTGGTAGTTTATTGTAATAATTTGTATGCAATCTAAAGATTATGTCTGGCATTCAAACTTAAACCATTCCATGAAAACTATGTAAAAAAAACCAAACATCAAGACCCAAAATTTAACCACAACAAATAGAGGATTTATGTGGGGTTTTAGAGGGTGCCTTCAAAGTGTTTAATGAAATTCATCACCAGAAATACACATTAATTTCTACAACAATGAGGAAAATTTGTGATAGCATTAGGCATGATCATTACATTGGTATCAGAGCTTGTGATCCTCCTAGACTACGAGGGTATACAATCTTGGCTCTGGAAAACAATCAAAACAATGCAGGGAACAATGGAGCCTGTGGTTCAAAGGGGAAACAAACAAGGAATCAAAGACATGAAGATAAATATGAGGAGTTTACAAATTGTTTGAGGGAATATATGGTGCTTGGTGAGGCATTTCACATAGCCATGTCATTCAAGGATTTTTTCACCATCAAACATCTTGAGTGGTATGAACCCCAAATATCAGTGGACAATAAGGTGAAGGTGCCAAGGAAAAAGGTACTAGTTTTTGAAGATTATGATACTTATAAAAAAGAGAAAAATGTTGACTCTTCATATGTTTCTTCTCCTACAGATGAGAAAATGGATTCTAATGAGGCCTTAGAACTTGATATCCCAAAGGAGAATTGGGAAAACAAGGAAAAATATAGTGTTGATACCATTTTATTCCAACATAGTGACAATGTGGTTTGGAATGAGGAGCCAATTGATGACTGCTAGTGGGGAAAATCCTCCTATTACTATACCAGGGTCAAAGTATAGGAAGAGCTATGATCTCCCTTAAAAGACAATCTAATTCCTAAACTACCCCAAACATTCTAAATAGATGAACATAAAGACATAGGAAAGTAGGTCAGAAGTAGTACCTTTAGTCCAACGTTCGATGTAGAACACCTCCAACTTTGTAGCTCCCAGGCTACAAGTCTCCTCCCAAAGTTGACCTACAAAAACACTTAGGCAAGAAATGATACAAACATTCTATCTCTACTCATCAATATTAGGGTTAGATATAAACCATTATGCATAAATCAAATGAAAAACATAAAGATATCATTTGGGACAAGAAAAATATTCTTTTATTCAAATGCAATGATAAAAAATTATAACCTTTGTAGGTCGATGCTCCTGCGAACCTAGTTTGGGATCCTCTTAATGTTGCTCCAAGTGCACTATCCCAATACTTTCTCTCACAATAAACTGATCACTTTAAGGGAAGGGAAGGTATTGTATAGGAGAAAAGGCTAGAGAAGGAATGTTGAGGCAAAAAATCAGAAGGGGTTGCAAATACTTGGGCAAGGAGGGAAAAGGAATTTGGGAAGAGTTTCACTGTTCTAATGATTGATAATGGAATGGGGCCCCAATACCTCCTTTTATATGACAAAAGGATAGTTATTTGGTTTGGGGATGGGCTACAACAGGTGAATTGGTTGGGAAACCCTCGATAGCCTGCAAACTTCATTGAATTCCTTGCAACTTTTTGTTTTTTGAAACTTTTGGAGTTAAACACGCGTTGTTTAGTGTGAATATAGCATATGTACGTGGGTTTTCTAGCATGTAGAAAGTGTATGTACACGGGAAATATTGCAACAGGATGCATACATACTCCAAAAAATGTTTTTTTTTAAATAGATTTCCTCAGCAGTGATTTGAAAAATTATGCAAGAAGAAAGGCCAATGCCATGTATGCATAGGTAGAGAATTTTAGGGATATAAAAGATTCCCCCTAATTTGTGAGTTCAGAAGAGCATATAATGGCCGAAATACATTACTATATATTTACCTGCGGGAATGCACAAAGTTGAGTGAGCCCGGGACCATACTTCGGGAGGTCGCCATCTGCAAAAAAATATTAATTTCTTTGAGGCAGGAATACCCATGCTCGACATGAACTAATAATCGATTCCAATAAAGTACGCTGTATATCAATTTCATATAATATCTATACAAAGTGTATCCGCGATCAATACACAATGGATCTACATCTCAAAATCATTCGATTATATTCAAATACAATACAATATGCATTCTCAAGAAGAATCAGCCTGTGGATGGAGATGAGGGATTCATAACTCGAGAAAAAACTTAAAGACATTCAAAAGATTAGGTAGGAGTACAATAGGAGTGTAAGACTCACTACTTTGAGGTCTTTGAAAAGCCGTCGGGAAAAGATTGAAGGATCTCGATGATCATGCACAAAACTTCGTCGATTTTTAATCTAGACTTGACTATACTTACATGATGTCTGACTCATAAAATTCAAGAGACAAACTGCAGAATGGCCGACTCAGGTTGGATAAAACTTCCCTTGGAAAAAATCAAGAGAGATGATCAGACTCAGGCAATGTAACATTGACATAAGTCTGTGATGCAGGAGGCACCACAAACTCTCCATATGTTTGGAAGAGTAACCAAACAGAGGAGGACACAGGTCTATGTAGAGAGAACAAATTCCTAAGGTCATACTAGATCCCAATGCTTGGTGAACAAATGTAAGGTTGTGCTTTGTCCAAGGGAGACTATCTTGAAAAAGAATAAAGAAATATACATTACAAAGGAGGAATGAGTGTCGCGAGCAAGAAAACTGGTTCCAAGTGCATGGATCATATTGATTCTCAAGGCAAGGAGACATGTGAAGGATAAGGACACTCGGGGAAAATTCCTCCATGGGTCAAGGTGTCAGATCGCAGAGTCAAAAAAGTGTTGAAAGATTTGCACATAAGGAATGATTTAAAGGTTCAGTTGATAGAAACATGGAGCCGACATTAGGCCAAATACACAAAGATGAGATCCACAATGCGATTAAGCATGACACAACAAGACCCCTTCCATGTAAGTTTTTACGAGCCTAGAGAAGGTAAGATCGATGGTTTTTTTGTGTTTAGAGAGTCTAAAAAAACATAAGAAGAAGACTCTAGGGAGTACCTTTTTCACAATTAGTCCAATTGGATCGAAAAAGGGGCAAACTTGCACTGAAATGACATCTTTTCAAAACCATTTTAACGAGTGTAAAAAAGACAAGATCACTCGGCTATGTTTTCAATTTTAAGGATTCTGAAAAGATATTAACTATGGACTCACAACCTTTTTCTAGGTTTAGTATCCTTAGCCCAAAAAGGTATAAAATATAACTGAGGAGAACTCTCCTAGCGAGACGAATCTTTCGAGGCGTACCTTTTTCCACAATAATCTACTGGTTGGAAAAAGAGTTAAAATCATGCCAAGTAGATGTTCTTCTAGACCAATTCAACGAGTGTGAAGGAACAAGGCCACTCGACGATCTTTTCATATTTAGGGATTCTAAAAAGAGATTAACTATGGACTCTGAGGGGGGTTCCTTTTTCGTAAGTAATCTCCAAGGCCCAAAAAAGAGATATACCAAAACCAGGGAGAATGTTCCTTTTTAGAAACTTTAGTCCCTCAGGCCCAAAAAAGGGTTAAACTTACATTTGAGAATACTCTTCTAGCGAATTGAAGTTCCTAGAGCATACCTTTATTCGTAAAATTATCCATCTGGACCGAAAAAGGGGTAAACTACTGTCGGACATATGTGCCTTCAAATTTAAGTTTGGCGAGTGTGAAGGGCAACAAGATCGCTCGACAATATTTTCAATTTTAGAGAGTCTGAAAAGGGCTTAAAGAAGACTCTAGGGGGGATACTTTTCTCAAGTATTCTAGACGAGATCAAAAATAATAAAAATTGTCTCGTTGGATGTTTCTTTCGAAATTTAAAGTGAGCTTGAAAGACAACAAAGCGTGCTCATTAGGGAGTCCCGAGGGTAAGGCCAAGAATGATGATTAGCAAGAAGAACGAGGCTTCAATATGTAGTCATGACGAGACTAATAAGGACTCCCAAGACTATATTCAAAACTGACAACATGGATGCCAAAATGCAACAAAGGATATACCTAGGGAATCCATGTAGAGGTAGGCTCTACCACCTAATTACGACACTTCTAAAGCAGTAAAGAAGGTTCTGTGTTGCACTTCGATGGGGTTGATCCTATGACAAAGAGGAAAATACAATGATATGTAGAAAGATGGGAGTGAAAACCTAAATTATAAGCAACAGTTGGAAAAAATGACTTTTACCAAGGGATGACGTAAATGTAACCGATCTCAAAAAATTACCAAACCGTAAGGACTAGCTCATTAGGATGACGGAAAGATAACTCAAAATAGAAATCAAGAAGCCTCCAAGCCAGGAAAAGTGAAAAAGGGGAACAAATTAGGGTAGAAAGGTCCAAAAAATTCTATAAATAGAGGTCGACAACTCATTTTTACCACTGCAACTTGGAAATTAACAAAAAGTCAAAAAACCCCTTCGTCAAAAAAGAGAATTCTGGGAGCTATGGTCGACAAAAAACTCTCCTACTTGGACCAAGTAAGTATAAAATCCTCCCTCTTTAATTTTAATTCCGTTAATTGCATTTGATATTTAGTTTGGGAGGGGCACACATTTGAAAAAAGGTCACGTTTGTGTGTACACAAGCTGTCCAAAGTCAGTTCGCGTATGTACTCGGGCATAGTAATAAACAATCAAAGTACATACGCGACTATGTCAACTACAACCCGCGTACACCTCCTTTTGATTTGAAAAAAATAAAATACAAGAAACTAATCCCTCTCCATCTTTGTATGCGACAAGATCCATGTGCTCTGGAGAGATAGGGCACATGAGGAGCTAGATGTATTGGTCGAGGAGGACCCTAGGGTGGTTGCTATGCTAAAATAGTGTGGCCTATGTAAATTATTTCAGTGTCCGTTCATGAGGGAACAACCGAGGTTTCTCAATGCCTTGGTAGAGTATTGGAATCCAGACACAAAGGCATTCATTATAGAGGGTCAATCATTGACCCCAACCATGGAGGAAATTTACTTCTTTATCGACCTATATAGGAGAGGGGAATCGGTTAACTTGAGGACTTTTCCTCCAGGGCCATACAACATTGAAGACTACATTGCAATGCACTGTGAGGCTGGTACCGAGAAAGTAGGTTCTCAGGTGCCAATTCAAAATATTACCAGCCTCTCCTTGCGACTGATTTTACTCATGATCAGGCAAATTACTGGATCTGAAATAGTCCATCAAGCCTCCCGTGCACATATGCATTGTGCAGTTCAATGTTTAGAGGTGACTATTTTTTACTAGAGTACTACCATGATAGTATGCACGAAGAGACAACTCACAAAGTGTAGTAGGCGTACCAACAAGAACTTTGGGTTTGGTACCATTTTGTGTTCCTTCTTCTTCAAGAGGGTGCCCAGTCTTAGTCTTAGAGAGACAATATGGGGGCATATTTCCTCCTTCCCAAAAGTGTGTAGGTGGGCGATATTACTGCCTAGACAAGGTGGAGGAAGGACCCAAGAGGCCTTCGATGATAAATTATTTGACTGATGGTCACGTCAGATCCCAGTGATAGAGGACTATCCCTATATAGGGATAAGCTTCCTTAGAGATCCATACATGCCCGTGCCCCCTAGTGAGGAGCGTGGAAAGATAGGTAACATATATTTTTTGAAGTTATTAAATTTTTAATTTTCATATATATCCTTTTTATGTGTGCATCAGAGTACTAACTTACGAATCTGTTATGTACATATGTGGGACCTGTTCGACTGGCAGACTTTTCTAGGACTATGTGTTGTCCTCGGCCAAAGGTAGGACCAACAACAATGGGAGGAATGACAACTACAGGAGGACCCCCAACTGGAGAGGATGATAGAGTCCTACGACGAGTGGAGAGGAACCTCACTGCTCTCACTCGCACAGTTCCTATGGCTGAGATTGAGGATCTCCCCCTAGCGATGCAACCACATGTAGTAGGGGTGCCTCAGACCCGGGTCCACTTATTCCGACATCTTGCGAACACTGTCGTCCACTATAGTAGGGTCAATAGGTCTATAAATTAGATAGCGTCAGACTATTTACATGCCAAGGGCACTTTTTTTACTATGTATTTTGAGGGCTTAAGCCCAACGATGTATATCGATAACTTATGAGGCTTTCATGCCCACTTTTGTACTCATGACACCATTTTGGACACACACACACACACACACACATATACATCTTTCTTGTTTCATGGATAACATTTTTTTACAAATGTATTTACATGTGTATGTGTGTGCTTTTATTTTACCTGTGAGCAACATGCCAATCTAAAACTTGATTAGCTAGAGTATTAGTTAAATGATTAAATCTCCTAGGAACATGAATATAAGTAATCTAATCAAAAGATTGTTCTAAGAGATGTACCCTAAGGAACCGTTGGTGAGGAGTGGGATCATAAATGCGGTAAACACCATTTAACTGGGACACAACCAGTTGAGCATCTCAATAAACCTGGAGGTGAGAAATGTCATGTGACAAAGCATCACATAGAAATTATATCACTGCACTGTACTCAACACCATTATTGGTTGCGTTGCCTAGAAAAATACCTCAGGAAGATAGCAATTGGCCTCCATGTGTGAAAATCACCCAAGCTGTGGAAGCAAGCCTCCGAGTGTGTTGTATAGAGCCTTTCGCAAACCCAAAGTAAACCTCTGATTCACTTGACATCTTCCATAGTGAAAAAGAAGACATAAATAACTACACATCCACAAAATGAAAAAAGACAAAAATGTATAAAAGGCTATACATATATTTAAGAATCCACCCAGGTGATTGACCTAAGAGTAGTACTTCTTAAGGTAGAGTCCATTTCTAGGCTCCGCTATGGAATTTCGCTCAAAATCAACCAGACGGTAAGCACCATTTTATAAGACATCTTTCACAATGAAAGGCATGAACCACATGGGTTTGAACTTGCCTGCCCCCAGGGGATCTTTGTCTTGGTCATAAACGAGGACAAGATCACCTTCGAAGAAAATCTGAGGGTGAACAGACCAATCATATTGACACTTTACTCATTTCTTATGAGCCTAGTTAGCCAAGGCTAGATCACGATGCTTCTCATCAAGCTGCTCGAGATATAGAAGGCGTTCCTTAAGTAGCCTAGTTTCAGGCAATAGTTCCACTACCAACTTTAAAGAAGGGATCTAAAACTCGATGGGTAAGACTGCTTCGAGTCCATAAATGAGTTGAAAATGTGAAAAAATGGTGGCAGTCTTTACAGAAGTTTGGTAGGCCCATAACGTCAAATATAACATCAAATGTCAATTTGACTTGGCCGATTTGATCATTCACTGAAGAATATTCTTGAGAGACTTATTCACAACTTCAACCCGACCATTCACTTGTGGGTAATAGGGTGAAGAATGTTCCTCTTTAACCCAAGATTTTATGTTAATTATATCATCATTTTATTCTCAAAGTGACTGCCATGGTCAGTGACAATCTCCTTCGGGACACCGAATCTTGCTACTATCTGATTGAAAATGAAAAGGGAAGTGTTTTTTCCATCATTGTTAAACATCGACATAGCTTCCACTAACTTAGTGAAGTAGTCTACGACTATGATGATGTAACTATTCCTTCTGGCAGAAGCCAAGTGACATGTAGTGAAATCAATTCCCCACTTGGTGAAAGGACCGACAACAATGACTAGAAACATAGGAGTAGGGTGTGCCCACATCTTCTGATAGAATATCTGGCATGAGTGACACTTCTTGACCACCTCAACACAATCCTTGATTAACAAGGGACATAAGTATCCTGCATGTATAATCTTTTGGGATGTTGCCAACCTAGACAGGTGACCACCACATGCTCCGGTGTTATAGTCATTCAAAACGAGCTCTGCTTCTTCATGGGTAAGACATCATCGAAGAATGAAATCTACGTCCTGACGATACAAAGTGTCATTGAGAATGAGATAGTTTCACGCTCCGTGTCGAATTCGTCGATGCTCATCGCGAGAAGCGGAAGCAGGGCACTTCAAAGTATGAATATACACAAGTATATATCCATACCAGGGGTCCGAATATGTAATTAGAAAAATATATCCATTGATAGGTAACTCTTCGGGAATAATATCACCAGACTCGACCAGTAGTTCCGAAATTAGTTCGGCGAAGACCAACGACTTTTTAGGTTTCGCAGAGACAAAATCCAAGTCAAACTCTTGTAGGATAACTATCCATCTATTGAAAGTTTTGCCAATGAACCATCGTGTTAACACATATTGGAAAGGGTTTACGATGACAATGATGGTGGTCTTGTGAAGTAATATATAGTGACAAAACCGTTGGACAACGTGGACAATTTCCAAAGAAAGGTTCTCAACATGAGATTAGTTGAGTTCCAGTCCAACTAGGCCTTGGATAAGATAATATATAACGTTCTCTTTGAGTGTGTCATCCTCCTAGACCAAGACCATGCTGATGTTCAACTCCGCAGTAACCAAAGACAACAACAAATCTCTGTTATAATCAGGAGGCCGGAGCAGAGGGTCAGATGTCGGGGCATATTTCAATGCTTCAAAAGAGTGTTGAGCTACTTCATCCCAACAGAATGGGACCCATTTTTTTAGAATACACATGAACCCTTTAGTGATCTTGGCATAATTATTGACAAAACGCCAAAGAAAATTTTCTTTCCTATGTAAGATCTGAAGCTGGGGTATTGTGCACAAGGGAGGAAATTGAACTATCGCCTCAACCTTAAGAGAATCGACCATGATCCCTTTTGTCGACATGATGAAACCTAATAAACGACCCAATGTCACGCAAAAACTACACTTGTTTGAATTCAAGCGAATCCTATAGTAGCGAAACCACTCAAAGATAATTCGTAAATGGGTGGGATGATCAGATCTCTTGCGAGAACATGATTCTAGATCATCCAAGTACATCTCGACTATATTTTTGAGGTTGTGAAAAATGAACGACATGGCCCGCTGAAAGGTAGCTCCAACATTTTTTAGGCCAAAAGGCATCTTTCGATACGCGAAGGTACCCCAAGGAAAAATAAAACATGTTTTATGTTGGTCCTTAGGTTTGATTTGAATTTGATTATATCCCGAAAAACTGTCCATGAAATAAAATACTTCACAACCCGCACACTCATCGACTATCTGATCAATAAACGAGGTTGGAAAATTGTCTTTTGGGCAAGCTTTGTTCAAATTGTGGAAATCCATACAAACGTGAGTCATGCCCCATTTATTGTTGACAGGAACTGTGTTTGATACCCATTCCATCAATTGTACGGGGTATATGAAACAATCTTTGAGTAGTTTCTCTACTTCATCCTTAATCGCCACTGCTTTTCAAGGATTGAACAAACAAACCTTCTGTCAGACTGGTTTGACATCAGGATAAGTCATAATTTTGTGTTCGAAAATTCATGGGTCAATGCCTAACATCTCCTCATAAGACCAGGAAAACATGTCGCAAAAATCCTTGAATAACTCAATGTAAATTTGAATCTCTTCAAGGGAGAAATCCGCTCCGATGAAGACATTCTCCACGATGCTAGGGGTTATGGAGATATCAGTAGGAATCGTTGCAACAATACTTTCCAGGTTTCCCTTGATGTATACTTCCTGCATAGCCAAAGGGTTAATAGGACAAGCGATATATCCATTCATGGTCAAAATAGACTCTCCTGCCTCTATTCTCCTAACCTCGGGAAGAAAATAAGATTTATGATGCAGAGCATCCCAAGGTCTGTCAGGACCAGTCATTGCCTCCATAATCACCTCATTAGAGGGAAAGGTTAAGTCTAAAGGGTCTTGAGTGGCGAGAGAGTCCTGAGCCCAAATAGGCTCGAGAATTGGATCTAGCTCCTATGGGGGAGCTGTATCGGGGTTGGCCGATGCTTACTGGACAACTTTGTATGCAACCTTAGTCGTGGATAAGGGCATGGCCATGCCAAGATTCCCTATCACTTCCATTGAAGCCAATGGGGAAGGTAAAATCCATGGGTTGTGAAATTATCTTGTTTTAAAAGAGGACACTTGAAAAATTGCATCCCTCAGATGGTCGAGAACAACCAATATAAACCTTACATCATTGGAAGGCGGTGGATAATCAAAATTTCCCATCAACGACAGAAAAAATCTGGCACCTAAGTTGACAGTGCTAGGTTGCAGGTTATCAATCATTAGGACCATGGAAGCCCCCGATGAAGGTTCAGGATGAGAGAAGGAAAACTAGTCGATGGTTATAATTCATCCCTCATGTGGAAAGCATAAGACCCGAAAAATAGTGGCTATAACCACATGCATTCTGTAAGTCCAATTCCGTCCTAACAGAATATTGTAGTCGAGAGGTGCATCGACTACCTCAACCTAGACACACAGAGTTTTACCCCCTAACTACACGGGGAAGGAAGGAATTATACCATGTGGTTTGAATGATCGACCGTCAAAATCCGTAAGCAACATAGGCGACATAGACAAATCAGGCTGGCCAATTTCCTTCCAACATGCCAATGACATTACCGAAGTCGAGGCACCCTCATCAACCACCGTATGGAAAATGTTCCATGTCAATGATTTCATGGTGTATTCCACTAATATCTGAAAGGAGAAATGGTGAGGAAGACGAGGTTTAAGGTCAGTTGGATCGAAAATGATCATTCCTGAGATACTAGTTTCTACCACTCCCAAGGCGGACAACATATATTTTCTCAATGAGGGTAAATTCTAGAGAACTTCCAGAGAAGACATTGCACAAGGGTTTTGTGCCAGATCCTCCATGACGGAGTAGTTCTAAGTGACCCTCACATTTGGGTTATGGGAAGACTTCTTAAACACACCTTTAGGGATGCGAGTCATTGTCTCACCCAATGTCTTATCAATTTGAAGAGGAGTCAATGGGTTGGAGGCATCCTTTCCCTTCTTGACAGATTCCAACATTCTGTAGTCACAATTCCTGGTTGATAAATAAGCATAAATGTTTATCATTTAAATTTTTGCAACCAGGTTGTTAGGAGTAGGTACTGGGGGTCCCTGACTACCCCCAATCACGCTCATGGATGTAGAAGCCTGAGCCATATTTTACCCTTGTGGAAAAGGGTTAGTCAACAGAACAGGCTGTTGATGTGATAGTAACTTCTGGTCTTATGCAAGCTGAGGACACATGTAAGTTAAGTGGTCGTCCATGCAAATCTTACACAAATACTTCACCTTCCTCTTCTCATTTTTTCCCTCGCCATCATTGTTAGCAGCCTTTTTATCCCCTTTACCATTCTTGTTTCTCTATTTCTTCTTTCCCTCGGTCTGCTGGTTGGCCTTGGGAGTTTTTGATAGCACACTATGTACATTCGACGTCTAGGTAGCGGGAGCAGTCGAACTAGGAGTCTGGCTGGCCATGGTTTGTTGAATCGATAATTGATGTAACTAATTCGAAAACAGACCTGTGGAATTTCTTTATGTTGAGCCTACTATACCATCAGCGTGGGGCCCATACTTTTTTTTGGCCTTATCGAGAGTAGACCGTGGCGCATCAGGTAAGATCTCATAAAGCATGCCAGACTGAGAGTAAATCAGTTATAGTTGTTGGGATCTCATAATATCCTCTTCCTCAGAAAACACCCCAGACATTGCTATGTCTTTGGACACACAAGGAACCAAAGACTTCAAGAACCACTCAAGCAAGAACACAGGAGGGACCTTGACCTTAATAAATCTCTTTCTTCACCTCCACTCTCATATATGATCTGAGATATGGACAACCTTAGTCTGCTCGAATTTGGCCAACAATTCGATGCCGACATCGTATCTCATTGGAAACTAAGAAAAACCATAGCCAGGTCATTAAAGTAAGAGTACTTTGAGCTGTCGAGCTCGACATAGCACTTCGCTGCACCCCCTATAATAGTGTGTTGAAAAAGGCACAATTGAACGGAGTGAAAGGTAGTAACGTGATCACCCAGATTTTTGCCAGGATTTCCCTCAAATTTCATAATGTCAGAAGGCAACTTAGTTGGCATGGGAGGACAATGAAAATCATGACATATAAGGTCATTTAATAATATCAAAAAGTTTGGCAAATGTAGGGTTTCCAGAAAGGGTAGTTTTGGTTGCCAAGTATTTACATGAAAAGAGGGACCTGGATTTTGACTGGCACCACGTTTCCAGGAAAATTTGGACTGTTGGCCAGGGTTTTGGTAGAAACCATGGCCTTGACAAGTAAAAGGAAATTGTTTTTGTTGTTGCATCATCAAATGATTTCAGAAGTTAGATGACATAGCTTACACATGGATTGCTCCATGTGAAACGTTCCAAGGGCCTTGGTTGGGGATCACCCCAGCCGATCCTCCTAGAATAGGTAATAAACCTTTCCTAGGATTCCATTGAGTATGGAAGGGTTTTATAACCCTAAATTGCACCATACATGCACACCTGGAATCATGCCCTCTTACTTGCTATTTTTTCCAAGCCATCATTGAGGATCTCTTCTTAAAAACCCTATTTTTGAAGATGTGCGTGCCCTGCACCACTACTTCCCATGTACACATGATTTATGCACCACTACAACTCCAGTACATATGCTAGATGCACCATTACAACCTGTGTATACCCACAAATGTTGAAAAAATTAAAAAGTTGCAAGGAATTCGTTGAGATTACGGGCTATTGGGCAGTTTCCCAACTATTCCATCGCCTATAGACCATCAACCAACTGAATAAACATCCTTTTTTCATATAAAAGGAGGTTTTGGGGTCTCATTCCTAAGCCAATCATAAGAACAGTGAAACTCTGCCTGTTTCACATCCCCTCCTTGCCCCAAGAATTTGCAGCAACATTGTGAGATTTCCATCAGAATTTCCCTTTTTGTCCTTTTTCCTCAATCATAAGCCTATGCCATTTCCTTAGAAGAATTGTGAGAGGAGAAATATACATGGAAGTGCAGTTGGAGCTTGGTGAAGAGAAGCCCGAACCAGGTTCAAGGAGTAGTCGATGATCTCATTGGAAGTAAAATTTGTGATATCAATAAAATGAATACTTTTTCTGTCCCAAAATATGATGTGTTCAATCTTTATGTTTGATTTATGTTTTATATTGACATCTAACCCATAATTCATATATGAGATTCATGTTCATAGTTCCTTGTTTGTATGTTTGTGAATGTAGGTCAACCTTGGGAGGAGGCTTCCAGTCAAAGGAGTGATCGAATGCGAAAGGATTGACACCAGACGCAGAGTTAAAGATAGAGTTACCGAATCTTTTTACTTTGTATTTCTTGTATGAATGTGGGGTGTATTCGAGGTAGTCTAAAGAGTAGGAGACTTTTAGATGATTAGATATGCCTACATGTTGAACCCTAGTGTAGTCCATAGGGGGTTTTTCCCGCTATAGCAGATCTAGCGACCATACTGGGGAAACCTCTAGGGTTTTAGGGGATATTTTTGGGTGTTTTAATTGGTTTGATTACCTTTTTGAGTTTTCTGTAAGTTTCTGAGTCTTTAAGGGATTTTGGTCTGCCATACCAGTACTCCCTTCCCTATTAGCCTAACTGTTAGTTTTCGTTTTGAGAAGTTACATAGGTGTACACGGCTTGTAGTGGGTCTGCACACGTACATACACACCCTACCTTTAGACAACCCGCGTACATATGCAGGTTGCTTAAGTGTCAGTAGCGTGCCTGTGTCAAGAAATATTTTCTTCAAGAAGAGGCGATCAACCTCTTCCCTGATTGAATTCATACTTCTCAGGCTTTTCTTGATGGATTTATGGTCTCTGTTGTTACAGTCTTTAGCTTGGGTTTGACATCAGTTTGCTTATCTTTTAATGATTTCTTGTGTTTTCTTTGAAAGGGTTTTAGACGAGTCTGTGAGTCTTTTCTGATCAGCCTGTTTGGTATTGTTAATGACTCCCTGTGATCCACAGTGGGAAAAAAGTCAGTTCTTGGTCTTGTCTTGTCTTCAGTTTTTCCCTTTTGCTTGATTTAAAGAAAAAGAAAAAAAAAAACATTTCAAGTTTCCTGTTTGAAGCATTTAAAAAAAAAAATTGTCAGGAAAAAATAGTGCTTTTCTTAAGTTCTTTACTGAATGCTTAGAACATTAAGTAGCTCGTAGTTGAGCGACATTTTGTTTCTTTGTTTTCCTTTAAAAGATCTTAGAAAAAGTAGTTACAAAAAGTTGGTTAAAGAGTTAAAATTGCAAATCTTTATTTGTAAAAAAGAAGTAGTTTTGCTTTCAATTTAATTTAATGCTCTTCTCTTTCATCTCTTAAAACACACCACTAGTTTCATTACCGCTTCCTTGACTTAAAACAAGCCACTTAAAATTAACACTAAAATTAAAATTTACTAGACTTTATGTTTGTAGGGTCCATCAACTAGTCTAGGCTAGAGCATTGATTTAGGTTGGAGAGAAAACTCTTCAAGGCTTAAAAAACAAACATTGGATTCAGTGCTAGGGAGTGTAAAAATTCCAGTAAACATGAAAGTTATCTGGGACCCCCCTCCAACATAGGGTCTAAACACAAGGTCTCATGCGGAAAGGTAGCAAAGATAACCCCTCCAAAGCCGGACCAAGCATAGTGGGGAACGCATATAGAGGACTTGTCTCGGGATTATGTCGGTCGCATTTGCCACAGATCTTCATGGATCTTGAATATGTTCAAGGTCCTCAATTGTCTTCCAGAACACTTTCTTTCGATACCCTCGACAGGTTTCGAGCTTGATACCCTGCTCATTGCAGTCCACCCGACCGTCGACTGTACCTGCTTGGTGATTGTTCGCAATCTGGCAACCTAGTTGCCTTTATTTTAGGGACTTACAAAGGTGACTGCAGGGGTATACCATGGTAACTAGGGAAGAAATCGGGCCACGCTTTGTAGAGTATACCTGGAGGGTGCTTCCGTGTTCGAGTTTCACTTGCACTGGTAAGTTGCTCTAGTGTTGGCTGGTGTAATTGTTCTTCCAACTAGTTAGTGGATTTCTTGTTTTATCTTGTAGGAACTTTTCTAGTGTGTGTTGGTTTTCAACGTTAGTAAAAGCCTTACTGTGTCATTTATCTTCTCACAAAGTGAAATATCAAGAGATCCGTCGGTCGCGAAGGCTTTTGGGCCTGCCGCCAGTTGCATTGGAGCCACCACCGCCATCGTTACGACAAACTTGACCAGAAAGGGTCATTTGAGGCGACCGGGCCGCAAGAAACTGTACCCAAGCAATCCACGAGAGGAGAACACTCAAATTCGAAGGAGCCTACTGTTTCTGACCTTGGAGAGGAATCTCTTGTGCGAGCCAATTCTCTAATCAATGACTTGTTGGTGCCCGTCATGGTACAAGTTGTCCCCCCAAGGGTAACTCATCGCGAGTGTCAAATAGTCTTGCAAGCGATGATGGAAGAAAATGATGATACTTCATCTAGGAGTCCTCATACTCCCTCTACGACTGCCACCACAGGGGGAATTCTGCCTCCTAACACACCTTCACCAGTCTGGACCACGATGGTCTCACCCGCCTCTACCTCAGGAAATGGTTTGATTCCATCTATGGCGACGATCACTGCTCCATTCACACAGAGTGCGACAGGCCCTCCATTTTCATACAGGATGCCCGAATTTGAGACAAACTCTGTCCTCTTCTACTCCACCCTACAGACCATGGGTCTAGGGGTAGGGAGCTCAAACGCTCCTCTGCAAGGGCCCATGGGGGGAACCTCATCCCCTTATAATGATTTACCTTATGACGAGGGTCATATACCTTCGTCATTCCCCTCACTAGGCGATGCTCCTCAAAAACCCGTTTGGATGAACATGAACTACAACTTGTTCAGAGAAGGTAGTCAAGGACCTTCTTCCTACACCACGCTGGTGGGTTCAATGTCGTTCTCTTTGTTCGCATTCAAATGATCACCAGATGAGCAAAATGGAGACCGCTCTGCATACCTTGTTGGGTTCATCAGGGTAGAACATCTGTGGTAGCATGGGGTTAACAGAAAAAAAAACTGAATACAATCTAACTATCAATTGAAAGCAAATAACACTGCGAAAATAAACAAAAACATCAAACATAAGACACGGGGGTCGTCAATGGTTCCAGGCTTGGTATATTAATGAAACCAGAGCACACGCTGAAGAAAAAGACAGGGGTTCCTTCTCCCTCCAGCAGAAGGTTCTTCGGGGCCCTCAACACAATGCTTTCCTTACAAAATGAATAGAACTGAACTGAGTGGTGAAAGAACTCTGGGTTATGCCGCTGATGGATTGTTTGTCAAAGGCTGAGATCTGAATCATCTGGGCAGCATAACATTGCTTCGAATTCCCTGCCAAAATAGTTTCCCCTCATGGCCTTTTATAGCAACTTCACGGGTGGTCGCATAACTTTCTCCAAGTGTGAATAGGGGCGCATTAGGGTTTACTTGAGTCATTAATCCACCGATTTTGCAGAGCCGGATCTGATTTGAGGGTCAAATCATCTTGGGGTCCGGTCTATGGGCGGTCAAGAGGCTGACTTATGCAATTAATGCGCCGTATTAGCAGATGCACGGGTTTTTGTGTTGACAGTCGCGCGTCGTGCGCACATGCGCTAGTAACACGTTTTTTACCCGCGCATGTGCGCGGGCATCAAGCTGCTGTAGAGCGCCCTTCAATTTTTGGTTACTTTGTATAGTTTTTTGCCCTTCTGGAGTGCTATGAAACTAATTCAGTGCCATGAGTGACTTCATTGCTGTTTTGATGATGTGGAGTTCTTGTCGCCATGTACAGACGAAATTTCAGTGATAACACTCTTTGTTCGACATGTTTGGAAATAACGCTTTCTCGTCAGCTGCCATCTTGGCCAGGGGAAACCCTGGTTTTGGACCACAAAATCCCGTGCAGGGTACTATTCCTACACAGGGGGAACACACATGAGTCTTGTCCTCACAAGGACTCTGAAATCTATGGCAGGGGTTAGGTCCCTCATCAAGGATGTCGATTGGGGGAAACCCCTTCCATGGCCAATGGAACCTTGGGCAAGGCTCAGTACCTATGCTCATCATATCGACAGGGGGAAACCCTTTCCAGAATATTTGGAACACTACGCATGGAGCAATCCCCGCCCATCCCTCAATGTCTAACTACGGGAATCAATCGATGAGTTCCCAACAACCACAATATCCGTTCGCTGGCAAAGGAAATGGTATTTACAATAACCCTAGTCAACAACCTAACTTTTACTGGCAACCTGGTGCTAGTCAAACTCCAGGGTCCTTTTTCCCTGTACATAGTCAATAGCCTAAGCTACCATTTCTGGCAACGTTGCATTTTCCAGACTTGTCAAGATTGTTAAACGACCCAATATGTCACGATTCGCGTTGACCTCCTATGCCGACAAAGTTTTCCTCAGACATTCCGAAGTTCAAAGGTAAGCTTAACAAAGATCCAAGTGATCATGTGACCAATTTTCACCTATGGTTCTCATCAAACTTATTGTGAGACGACTCCATTCAGTTGCGTCTGTTTCAACGCACTCTTATCGAGAGTGCCGCGAAATGGTACATCGACGACCGCTCAAGATACTCTACTTTTGATGAGTTGGAAATGGTTTTCCTAAACCATTTTCAACTACCTGTGAGATACGATGTCGACATTGAATTGCTGGCCAACTTTGAGAAAACAAAGGCTAATCATATCTTGGATCACATCTGAGAATGGAGGCATCAGAAGAGTTTAATAAAAGTACCAGTCCCAATGGATTTCCTGCTAGAGTGGTTCCTTAAGTCTTTGGTACCCAAGTTATCCAAAGATGTTGCAACGTCGGGGGTGTTTTCCAAGGAAGAGGCGATAATGAGAGCTCAACAGCTAGAACTGATATACTCTCAATCTGGTTTACTCTACAAAGTTTTGCTAGATGTGCCACGATCCATTCTTGACAAGACGAGACAAAAGTCTGGACCACATGCCGATGGTATAGTTGGTTCAACACAAGAAAATCCCACTGACCAGCTGTCGAATCAATTGCAACAATTTTTGATACAATAGACAACGACCAACCAAACCACTATTTTGGTTGTTCCCCCTACTCAAACGTCATATGTACATAGTGTGAAGTCGATGAACCCGAAGGCTAACCAACAATTTGACAGAAAGAAAAAAACAAAGAAACAAGAAGGGTAAGGGGGATAAGAAACCCACCAACAATGCTGGCAGGAGCAACATAGGGAAAAGAAAGTCGAAGTATCCATGTAACCTTTGCATGAAAGACTACCCAACTCACTTGTGCCCTCAACTTGCGGAGGCCCAAAATTTATTAGCGCAACAATAGCCTACTATGTTAACGAACCCATTTCCTCATGGGAAAAATTTAAGTCAAGCCTCTTCGAGTGCGGATGGGGGTAGTCAGGGACCCCCTCCTCCTTCTAGTAATCCTTTGTCTGTGAATGTTTATATGATCAAAGGTGATGCATACATAGAAACTAGGGCACACGATTACATAATGCCAAACACTTCTGAAAAGGGTAAAGAAGCTGAAAACCCATATATTCCTCTCGAGATTGAGAAGAAGATGGGAGAAACAATGACATGCATTGTTGGCCCTTAACCAAGTTTTGGGAGATTCTTGGTCATATTGACCTATTTTGGACTTCGACAGCCTATCGAAGAAGGAGTGCAAGATGAAGCAGAGATCATGGGATCTTGGCCCACTTTTGGGTCCTTTTTGGGTTTTTGGGATTATGTAATGGGATTGGGATGTCGGCCCATGGGTTTACCCATGCTTAGGCCTATTTTGTATGTATAAATAGATGTCTAGGCAATGTAAGGAGGAGGTCTTGGAGATATAAGAGGAGCTAAGTGCTATATATATGTGATGTGAATGTATGCTAAGTGCAATAGTGGCTTGTAAGTGATTTGTGCAGGACTGTAAGAGACTTCAGAGCTAAGTGCAAGTGGTTGTAACAAATGGTGGAAGGATTTTTGCTGTAACACAAGGAAGAAGGATCTAGTGAGCCACGCAGATCTTCTATCCTTTGCGGAGAAGGGTTTCTATGGCTCTGTGCTTGTAACTGATTGAATATGCTAATAAAGAGGAATATTTGGTGGACGTAGCCCCAAGGTGGGGGTGAACCACATAAACACTGTGCTGTCTTGCTTTGTTCTTGTCTTAATGTGGTTATGTCTTATTTTTCTAAGTGCTTTGAGATGATTAGATAGATCTTCTTATGCTTAGTGCTAATGATGTGTATAATGTTAGATCTGATATATATGAATATGATCAGTGCTTGATCTACTAGATCTGATCTATTTTACCTATGCTAAGTGCTTGAATACATTAGATCAATGTGAATACTACGAAGCTCTGTTTTATACGTGAAGTGGATATTGATTGCATATTGAGGAACTGATGCTGCTAAGTGCTCTATTAAGTATCATAATCACAGATCTGTGTCCCAAATAAGGTTGCAGACACTTGAGTCCTGCAACCACCCCTGCCTCTACCTTGGGTGAGACTTCATTTGCTTTGCAGGTGTTTCCGAAAGGGCCGATAATTAGGTTTTTGTTGGTGCTCTATTGTAGTGTCGAACACTGGGTCTGCCCCTGTTCCAACAAATGGTTCCATTGCTGGGACCTAAAACTGTGATTGCTGGGAACTAAGGAAGAATAAGCTTTGTGCAAATATTCGTCTGTGCGTGGATATGCTACCCTAGTGCGCAACATTTTACTTGACCTATAAAGATTTGTGCCAAGAAAAGAGGTCAGGTCTAAAGAAAAGAGGTAAGATCTGAGGAAAAGAGGTAAGATCTGTAAGCTCTATGCTTTGATAAAGGTAAGAATAGTAGAAATTTTTTAGATCTAAAAGCTTTGGGCTCTGTAAAAGTGAGATAAGTGAAATTTTTTGTTTCTAAAGTATGGATCTAGGTATATTTGATAGATTATATCCTAGCTTGAAACTAGGGCACTGTTAGATGAAATAAGGTTTGATATGAATAGATCTGATAAGAATAGTGAAAGATATGTTATACCTATGCATAGAAAGAATGTTTGGACTAAAAAATGGATGCAGGGTCCTAGAAAGAAATTGTTGCAGGTTAGCTCCTATGATCCTAGCGTGCAGTACAGGAGAAGTTGGGGATCATTTAAAAGAAAGAGAGGATTAACCCTCTGTTACAGTTGCAGAAAACCGAGACATATTTATAAGGAATGCCCTGGAATAAGACCTAGTTGTCTTTGTTGCAAGGCTATGGACCATGAAGTATTGGATTGCACTAGAATGATTGCTAGGCTTGAAAGAATGAATCTGAACCTGAAAAACCCTAAGGCAAATCCAAAAATAGCAGAACCCCAGAAAGAATCAGAGAAAGTATTGCTATAGATGAAAGAAATCTTGAATGACCACCGACATGTTAGGTTATCATAGATCTTTAAAGAAAAAGAATTCATCGAAGCAAGAATAAGAGACTTCGACATTGACTGTGTTCTAGATGAGGAAACACAGGTGAATATCATGACATAGAGAACTTGGGAAGCTATAGGGAGGCCTGATATGATTCCTTCATTAGGAAGGATAGAGTTATTCAGAGGAAAAATGGTAAACCTATGTGGAAAGCTCACTTAGATACCTATGAATGCCAATGGAACTTCGACAGAAGAAGATTTTGAGATTATTAAATTTATTGAGGATAACGCCCCATTTACCATGTTACTAGGGAAACCTTGGATTGATAGAGATCAAGCCAGATGAAAGGAAGAAGAAGAAGTCTTGGAGCATAAGAAACAAGAGTTAAAAGATTTCATGACTAGAAGGATCACACACTTGATTGAAGAACGAGAGAACTGATCGAAGCTATGTAACACTAGAAACCCAGATGTTGAAGCTGAAATAACATTAGAAGACTCACATAAGATAGAAGTACCTATCACAGATAAAGAAGGAGTATTACCCTTGAATCCTAGGAAAGAATATCAACAATGCGAAGTGACTATGTCCAAAGAAGATAAGAATCAGAATGGAAAAAGACATACCGAGATGAATCTCACTGGAAAGAAGGCTAGAAAGCTAAGTAAGAAGAGGGCTAAGATTGAAAAGTTACAGAAGATTTCAGAGGGAACTTCGCAGAATGAAAATTTGCAGAATTGGAGCTTCGCCGGGATATCAGAACAATAACACATGGCACTTCGCCATGGCGAAGCAATATAGCCATTGGGAACGATATATCCATTCGAATGCCACTCCGAACGGGTTAGAAAGAATTTATGGTTCACCACTAGACCATTGGACCACACCATAATGGACATAACAAGAGTTAATGAGGCTTCATACCCATTACAAGTGAACCGTTGCCGAGTTGCCTACTTATCCCATCATGCCATGCACAAAGAACACTTTTGCTAACTGATATTTTGAGCCCGTAGACTAAGTGAATTGTATACAGTGATCATTGCGCTCTTGCTGTTTATTATAGTGTAGTGTCTGAGTTAATCGTGACCCCAAATTTTTTTAATCCCGAGCACGTATGTCCGACGAGCTCACCGTCGTTGAAGAATCAATGATAGAATTACTCCTCGACTTGATGAATAAAAGAGTCATGTTGGAGAGAGGATTTTCTATAGTGTACAAGCATCATTGATGAGAGGACTGCCAGACTCTCCATCCACTGTTCAATCCGGACCATCACGACTAGTAGATGAAAAGTGAACCAAGCACAGGGGTGATCTCATGAATGCTAAATTTATCTCGAGTATATTACCTACCTATCTACCACCTCTGAGTGGCAAGATAAATTGAGATAGTGTGCCTAGAGACTTTGAGTATGCCTTAGTCACTGCATACCTCCCGAAAGGGATACATGCATTTCGTGCAAACCAAGATAAGATTGCAGAGCTGAATTTTAGTGACTTCAACCTCGGTGACATGAAGTTCTATAGAATGCTCGCACCACATAAATACCTGACTAGAACAAAGGGAAATAATTCGAAGATAATTACCCAGTCGTGGACCATGAACCTCGCACAATCCACACTACTCAACGTCATGAAGATCCCGCACTTCGGAAGGCACAAAGAGGTGAATGCATGTGTTAAGATACTGCTGTCTTGTTATCATGGGGGATATTTGTGGTTAAACCGTCACATAAAATTTGATCCAACGTTGATCAATTGGATCACAGGCTTGAGTATTCAAGGCCCTGACCCACATGATTTATACCCCAGAAAGACCACGGATCATGCTCTCACCCAGAGGATCAAGGACATTTACGACGATGTCAATAAGGGCACGCGAGGCTACAAGGTATATTCTATCTAGAGTGGCACATTGTTCCTTGCCTGTCAATTGATTACTGGGAAATTAGTACAAAAGAAATGACCCACCCAAGTCACCAGATTTGTAGTCGACCTCGCAGGGAAGTGCGTGGAGGGCCTACAAATGAATTGGGTGCAATACCTGGTGAATCAATTAGAGCTTGACTGCAGAGAAGCACAGGACCAAGGGTACAAATTTCATTTCAGCTGGCTATTGATCCTGATCGATTTCATTGCCTGGGAGATGCCGGAAGGTGTGACCTTCCCGGACATCGAGCCCTTTGAACCACTGGCCACAAAGTTTAGTACACCGTGGTACTCGAGTGACATGAATAAACAATGGTAGTCAAATGTCGTGTTCCATACATATTACAACTAGTTGAAGGTATCCATCTAGTCCGAGACTCGTATGACCTTGAATACACTCCACAGGTTTCGGCCTTTGATGAATTTCAACACTGATTGACATTTTATTTACATCACAGTGTGTACAGATGGGCATAATAAATAGTTGCAGTCCTACTACAAAATGACAAAGGAAGACTTGGAGGAGATCACTAAGGTATGGTCGACGGACCTCCTTATTCCAGCAAACCTTGGAGAGATATCCGACGTCGACAGTCCAAAAACTGCACAGGATACACCCGGACCTAGTAAAACAAAGAAGCCTTAAGAGGTTCGGGATTTAGACAGTACATCTGTGAATACTGCTTCCATCTCACTGGGGCAAGGAGGTGATGGCGAAGAGATCGATGGCACATAATCTGAGCAAACTAAAGGAGATGTCACACTGCCTAGAGACGAGGAGGACACCTCGAAGAAAAGGAAGGTTTCCCCTCTGAAACCCTCCTCCCGGAAGAAAGTGAAAGCAACCATGACCAATTTCCAGACCGTCCTCACCTCAAATGACTTCAATTTCATCGTAGCATTCATAAATGATGCTTCGTTGGAGATCGTAGAGAAGTAAGAGGCTAAATAGGAGGAGATGTACAATGAAATTGAGATTGAGCTCCAAGGGGTGGAGCAGGCACTACAATCTAGCCACATAGTCTCCACTGCACCTTTGTCAGTAGGAACACTAGAACTAGGAGATGAGATAGCTCAACTCCACTGAATCATTGATACAGTCGAAGCTCGCCTTCGATGAGCTCAGGAAGAAACAACACAAGCCACCTAGGATTTAGCACAAGTACATGGAGTCATTCTAGAGCAACGCTATACTGCAGAATGAGAAAATATTGCTCTCCAAGAGAAGTGGGATGAAGAAAAATCACAACTACAACAAAGCAAGGAACATTTGCTCGCCGAGCAACTCAAAGTAAAGGAAATGGTCAATAGATCACTCCGCTATGTGAAATTCATCGAATTAAAGACCGAAGAGAAAGTACCATAGTAGGTGGCACAACTTGAAGAAGTAATCCAGAAGCTACAACAACACATCACTGACTTAGAGCTCCACACAGTACCTGAAACTCCACAAGAGATAAGGGACCAAAGAGAAACAACTGCCCATAGTGCAGTTGAAAGACTAAAATCTCTTACCCTGGAATGCAAGAAACTGAGTAACCAAAGTGCCCAAACATACAAGAACCTCGTTGAGAATCCAAAGTTACAGGCATTGGAGTTGCAGCTCAAAGAAGCGAAGCAACATGCAAACACACTACAGGTGCAACTGAAGGCCCTGTTGCCCGTGTAAAGAATGAAGCGGTCTCAAGAGAAACGTACTGCCCAACAATAGATCCATATGATTCAAAGCAAGGTTATGGAAGTAACTCAACGGCTCCAACCAGTGCAAGATAAGGCATGCCAACTGTTCACAGAGGTTGAAAACCGAGGAGTAGAGGTAGAACAGGTTGTCATTGCAGCAGAACAATGCCTGAAGGGCCGGTGAATGATGCAGTGATCTAGGAGTTTGTCGAGCAAGAGGCCATAGCACAGTAGCAGGTCGAAGAAGCTCAAGCCAAGCTCTAGGTGTTTGAGGCAAAACTAGTCAGACCAGAGTGACTCGGGACGAGTCACAAATGAGTGTTGGGGGCCTGTTGGCCCTTGACCAAGTTTTGGGAGATTCTTGGTTATATTGACCTATTTTGGACTTCGACATCCTATCGAAGAAGGAGCGCAAGATGAAGCGGAGATCACGAGTTCTCATCCCACTTTTGGGTCCTTTTTGGGTTTTTGGGATTATGTAATGGGATTGGGATGTCGGCCCATGGGTTTACCCATGCTTAGGCCTATTTTGTATGTATAAATAGATGTCTAGGCAATGTAAGGAGGAGGTCTTGGGGATCTGAGAGGATCTAAGTGCTATATCTATGTGATGTGAATGTATTCTAAGTGCAATAGTGGCTTGTAAGTGATTTGTGCATGATTGTAAGAGACTTGTAGAGCTAAGTGCAAGTGGTTGCAACAGACGATGGAAGGCTTTGTGCTGTAATGCAAGGAGGAAGGATCTAGCGAGCTGCACAGATATTCTATCCTTTGCGGAGAAGGGTTTTGATGGCTCTATGCTTGTAACCGATTGAAGACGCTAATAAAGAACAAGAGTTGGTGGACATAGCCCCAGGGTGGGGGTGAACCACGTAAACACTATGTTGTCTTGCTTTGTGCTTGTCTTAATGTGGTTATGTCTTCTTTTGCTAAGTGCTTTGAGATGATTAGACAGATCTTCTTATGCTTAGTGCTAATGATGTGTAGAATGTTAGATCTGATATATATGAATATGCTCAGTGCTTGATCTACTAGACTTGATCTATTTTACCTATGCTAAGTGCTTGAATACGTTAGATGAGTGTGAATATTGCGAAGCTCTGTTTTATCGACGAAGTGGACATTGATTGAATATTGAGGAACTAAGGGTGCTAAGTGCTCTATTAAGTATCATAATCACAGATCTATGTCCCAACTAAGGTTGCATACACTTGAGTCCTTCAACCACCCCTGCCTCTACCTCGGGTGAGACTTCATCTTCTTCGCAGGTGTTGCCGAAAGGGCCGATAGTTAGGCAATTGTTGGTGCGTTGTTGTAGCGTCAAACCCTGGGTTTGTCCCTATGACAACATGCATCCCAAAAGGGGCGTTCAAAAAAGCTTCACACAATCCGAACGTGAGGGCCACCTAGAACTACTCTGTGGTGGAGGATTTGTCACAAACCCCTTGCACGATGTCTGCTTTGGAGGTCCTCCAGAGCTTCCCTTCGCAAAGAAAGGCCCTGTTATATGCCTTAGGATCTGCTGAGACCTGTAATCCAGGAACGATCATGCTTGATACGTTCGACTTAAAAACTCGTCTCCACTACCATGTGGCGTTTTAGATAGTAGTGGCTTACACCACGAAAACGTTTACACAAATTATTTTCTGCACGGTGGTTGATGAGGGTGCCTTGACATGCATGATGTCATTGGCATGTTGGAAGGCCATTGGACAACCCGTTTTGTCTCCTTCACCTACTCTTCTTACCGCTTTCGATGGTCATTCATTCAAACCACATGGAATCATTCCTTCTTTCCTCATGCAGTTAGGGGGGAAGACCATGTGCGTCAAATTTGAAGTGGTCAATGCTCCTCTCAACTACAATCTCTTGTTAGGAAGGATTTGGACCTATGCTATGCATGCAGTGGTTGCTACAATTTTTCAGATCTTGTTGTTTCCACACAAGGGCCGGATAGTGTCCATTGATCAGTTGTCCTTCTCCCGTCCTGACCGTTCATCGGGCACATCCACGGTCTTGATGATTGATAACCCTCAACCCAGTGTCATCAACGTAGTGGTTGGTTTGTGCCCACCTTTGATGGGTACTTTCGATTACCCGCCTCCTTCCAATGATGTCAAGTTCATATCGTCTATCCCCGACCAGCCTAAGGATGCAAATTTTCAAGTGTCGTCATTCCATATGACTTACTTTAACGATCTGTGGACTCTTCCTTCCCCATCAGCCATGATGGAAGGGAAAGGGCATCATGGCATGGCCATTCCCTTGTCTGCAGCAGAAGTTGCGTACTCTATACTCCAACAAGCTTCTACCGACCCCAATCCGACTCCCACACATGAGTTAGATCTGGTTCTCAATGCTATTTGGGCTCAATATTCCCTCGCCACTACTGATTCTTTAGACTTGGTCTTGCCCTTAGACGAGGTGATTATTGAGGCACTGACTGGTCTAGACAAACCCTGGGATGATCTCCATCACATATCTTATTTTCTCCCAGAGTTAAGAAGAATAGAGGCAGGATAATTCGTATTGACTATGACTGGAGATAGGTCTTGTCCTATCAATCCTTTGGCTATGCACGCAATTTACGTCGAAGGTAATATGGAAACAATACCTATTGACATCTCCAGAACCCTTGGCATTGTAGAGAATGTCTTCATCAGAGCAGACTACTCCCCCAAGGAGATTTAGATCTATATATATTTATTTAAAGAATTCCATGACATTTTTTCCTGGTATTACGAGGAAATGCCAGGCATAGATCCAAGAATCATCGAACATGAAATAACGACTTATCCTGATGCCAAGTCGGTCCGACAGAAGCTTTGTCTGATTAATCCTAGGAAAGAAACAACTATTAAGGCTGAAGTAGAGAAACTTCTCAAAGCTGGTTTCATCTACCCCGTTCAGTTGATTCAATGGGTGTCAAATCCCGTTTCGGTCAACAAAAAGCAGGGAACGATTCGCATATGTATGGACTTCCGTGATCTGAATAAGGCCTGTCCCAAGGATAATTTCCCCACCCCATTCATTGACCATATTGTTGATGAGTGTGCAGGCTATGAGGTCTTTTCATTCATGGATGATTTTTTGGGATACAATCAGATACAGATTAAGCCTGAAGACCAACATAAAACAACTTTTATCTATCCATGGGGTACATTTTCTTATCAGAAGATGCCTTTTGGCCTCAAGAATGCTAGAGCCACTTTTCAGCGGGCCATGTATTTTTCTTTCCATGACCTAAGACACATAGTTGAGGCTTATCTCGATAATTTAGCATCACGATCTCATAAGAGAGCTGATCATCCTACGCACCTTTGACTAATATTTGAGCGATGTCGCTACTATCAGATTCACTTGAATCCAAACAAGTGCAGTTTTTGCATGACGTCGGGTCGTCTGCTAGGTTTCATAGTTTCGAAAAATGGGATCATGGTCGATCCTCTAAATGTTGAGGTGATAGTTCAGTTTCCTCCGCTGTGCACAATCCCTCAGCTTCAAAGTTTATAGGGAAAAGCCAATTTTCTTCGGTGTTTTATCGAAAACTATGCTGAGATCACTAAAGGGTTCATGCGTTTATTGAAGAAGGACATTCCTTTCTATTGGGACGAATCCACTCAATGCTATTTTGAAGCATTGAAATGCACCCTCACATCTTCCCCTCTGCTTCAACCACCCAATTATAATAAATATTTCTTATTTTACTTGGACATTGCCGAGTCGACCATTGGTATGGTCTTGGTTCAAGAGGACGATCTGCTTGAAGAGCATGTGATTTATTACCTGAGCCGAGGCCTGGTTGGACCAGAACTCAACTACTCCCATGTTGAGAAGATAACATTGGCAACAATGCATGCTATCCAATGGTTCTGTCATTATATCCTGCTTCACAAGACCACTGCCATTGCCATTGTGAGTCTGTTCCAATACGTGTTGACACGATGATGGAAATATCAGTATATGGATTGTTATCCTCTAGGAATTTGACTTGGATTTCATCTCCGCAAAGTCCAAAATGGCACTGGTCTTTGAGGAACTTATCTTGGAACTTCCAGTCGAATAAGGTGATGTTACACTTGAAGAATCACCGATTAAAGGAGATATTTTTCTGATTTCATCTTCGGACCCCTAGTATGGAGATATACTAGTCTATCTCCACACTTTGTATCATCAGGCGTAGATTGCATCCTTCACCAGTGTCTCACTCATGAAGAAGTGGAACTTGTGCTTAACGACTGCCACACTGGAGCATGTGGTGGTCATTTGTCTAGGTTGGAAATAACCCAAAATATTCTATGAGCTAGTTACTTTTGGAAGACGTTAATCAAGGATTGCGTTGAATTGGTCAACAAGTGTCACCCATGCCATATCTTCTCTCGGAAGATGAGGGAACATCCTGCTCCCATGTTTCCCGTCATTATTGTTGGTCCCTTCACCAAGTGGGGGATTGATTATACTACATGCCACCCCCCTTTATCCAGGGGGCATTGTTATATCATTGTAGCGGTAGACTACTTCACAAAGTGGGTCGAGGCTATGACAACGTTCAATAATGATGGAGAGACAACATCTCTCTTTCTGTTTAACCAGATAATACCAAGGTTCGACATCCTGAGGGAGATTGTCATTGACCATGGCAGTCACTTTCAGAATAAAATGATGTCTGAGTTAACGTCAAAGCTTGGGTTGAGGCAAGATAATTCATCACCCTACTACCCACAAGTGAATGGTCAGGTGGAAGCTGTGAATAAGTCTCTGAAGACTATTCTACAGTGAATGATCAATTCTTCCAAGTCAAATTGTCATTTAATGTTGTACTCGATGTTATGGGACTACCGAACATCTGTAAAGACTGCAACCAGTTTCTCACCTTTTCAACTCATTTACAGGCTGAAATAAGTCTTGCCAATAGAGTGCCATATCCCATATCTAAATTTGGACGTACAGTTATTGACAGACACTTCACCGCTTGAGGAACGCTTATTATATCTTGAGCAGATCGATGAGAAACGTCATGATGTAGCCTTGGATAACGAGGCTCACAAGCAATGAGTCAAGTGTCAGTATGATCATTCTATTCACCCTAAAATTTTCTCTGAAGGCGACCTTGTCCTGGTCTACGACCAAGATAAGGATCCCCTGGGGGTAGTCAAGTTCAAACCCATGTGGTTTGGACCATTCATCGTGAAGGAGGTACTAAAGAAGGGTGCTTATCGTCTGGTTGATTTTGAGGGAAATGATTTAGCGGAGCCTAGAAATGGGCTCTATATCAAGAAGTATTACTCGTAGGTGGGTCACCTTGGGTGACTTCTTATACATATGTATAGTTCTTGTACAGTTAGTTTTTTGTCTTTTTGTTTTATGGACGTGTCATTTTTTATGTCATCTTTTTCATTGTGGTAGATGTCAAGTGAATCAGAGGTGTTCGTTGGGTTCTCGAATGACGCTATTCGACACACTCAGAGGCTTGCTTCCGCAGCTTGGTAATCTTCATGCCTCAAGGCAAATTGCTATCTTTTGGAGGTATATGTCTAGGTGACATCACAAACAATGTCGTCGAGTACAGTGCGGTAATAGAGTTGCTTTGTGACACTTTGTCGCATGGTATCTCTCACCTCTGGGTCTACTTAGATGCACAACTGGTTGTGTCCCAATTGAATAGGGTTTACTGTGTTTATGATCCTAATCTACACCAACGGTTACTTAGGGTACATCTCTTAGAACAATGCTTTGATTACATTACATATATCCATGTTCCTAGGAGATTAAATCAAATCACAGATACTCTAGCTAATCATGTATTAGATTGGCATATTGCACACACATAAAAAAAGCACACACATACACATGTACATACATTGTAAAAATGTGATCCATAAGACATAAAATATGTAAATACTCATATATATATATCAAAAGTCTTAGAGTACATAGGTGGGCGCGAGTGCCTAAAAAAAATATACAAAAAGAGTGCCATTGACACGTAAGTGGTCCATCCTAAGCTAAGAACGGGGACTGTTGGCCCTTCCATAGTGAACGACGATGTTTTCCAAATGATGGAAGAGCTGGACCTAGGTCCATGGCACCCCAACTATGTGAGGCTGCATCGATGGTAGGAGATCCTCGATCTTGGCCATGGGACAACATGAGTGAAAGCGGTGAGGTTCCGCTCGACCTGTCTCAACACTCTCTCAGCCTCTCCTACCGGAGGTCCCCCTGCTGCTACTATTGCTGGTCCGATGGATGCAGCTGGTACTACCTCTGGTCGAGGATGCCACTTGGTCCTCGTGAAGTTTGCTAGATGCACCGGTCCCACATCTGTACATAAACAGATACATAGTTGTCAGATACTTTGATATATATAAAAATAAACTAAACATTAAATAACATTAAAAAAAAATGTACCTATCTCTCCTAGCTCATCTCCAGGAGGTACGGGCATGTCTGGGTCCTTGGAAAAGTTGGTCCCGACGTAGGGGTAGTCCTCTGTCACTGGAATCTGTCGTGCCCATCAGTCAAAAAATGTATCATCGAAGGCCTCTATGGTCCTTCCGCCCCCTTGTCATGGCAGCAATGCTACCCATCTACACACTACTAGGGTAGAGGCCACATGCCCCCACACTATCTCTCATGGACTGAGACTAGGTACCCTCCCAAAAAAGAATGAGCACAAAATAGTCCCAAATTCGAAGTTTTTGTTACTCTGCTCGTGACACTCGATGAGATGTCTCTTCATGCAGTCTAGCATGGTCGTGCTCCAGTCAAAGATTCGTGCATTTAAGCACTGTACCTCACAATGCATGTGCACCTGAGAGGCCTGATGTAAGGAAATGGATTCAGTGATCTACCCAATAAGTAAAACTATCACTTTCAGTGATAGGATGGTGATCTTGTGGATTGGCACCCGAGAACCTACTTTCTCAGTGCCGACCTCGCAATGTAGTCCGATCAACTCAAAAATTTTATGAGGCATGGGGGAAAAAGCATGCAAGTTGACTGGTTCCCCTCTCCTCGAGAGGCCAATCAGAAAGTAAATGTCTTCAGTTGTTGGAGTCAACAACTTCCCCTCAAGCATAAACGCCTTAGCGTCGGGGTGCCAATAATCTACCAAGGCATTCAACAACCTGGGTTGTTCCCTCATGAATGGACACCGGAAGAACTTCCAAAACCGGCATTGCCTCAATGTGTCCATAGCTACAGGGTCCTCATCGACCAAGATATCTATGCATTTGTGCTCCCTCTCTCTCCAGTGGACATACATCCTATCAAATGACAAGTTCATGGAGGAAGTTGGCTCTTGCATTTTTGTTTTTCTACCTTTTTGAGGGTGTATGTGAGCTGTCTTGGACACAGTCGCGTATGCACACAGGCATATTTTTTTCTACCCATGGGCATATGCAGGCTATCCTTGGAAAACCCATGTACACGTAGGGCCGCCCTTTTTTAAAGGGGTGTGCCCCCCAAAAAACCAAAATAAATGCAGAAGGAAAGTATTGAAATGAAAGAGGGGTTGATTTGTACTTACTTGGTCTGAGCGAAAGTTCATTTAGTCCTCTGAAGCTCCCGTAATCAACTTCTTTATCAAAGGGGTGTTTTTGGATTTTTTGGTAATCAACTGTTTGAGAGATGGGTCACTTTTGAAGGTCTTTTGGTAAAAGTCATTTTTCCAAAATTTTGCATTTAAGTTAGGATTCCACCTCCACTTTTTGCATATCATTGTATTTTCTGCTTTTCCATAGGATCAATCCCACCGAATGACAGTACAGAACCATCATTGATACTTTAGAAGTGCTGTGGTGAGGTGGTAGAGCCTACCTATACATGGATGCCCTAGATAGATCTTGGTTGCATATTGGCATCCATGCCGTCATTAAAAAAATTAGGCTCGGGAGTCCTTTTAGTCTTACCATGATAATGAGATTGAGCCTTATAAACGTCTGATGTGTCATCACTCTTGGTCTCACCCTCGGGACTCCCAAAAATGAGTCTTCTTTAAGCCATTTTCAGACTCTATAAACATGAAAATATTGTCGAGCGATCTTGTTGCTGTTATCTGCAATTTTGGTCATTGTGATGATGTTATGATGAGGTCATGATGATTGAAAATCAAGCTCTTAAATAAGAATATTTTCATGAGGAAAGTTACAGTTGTCTTCTTCCAGAATTCACATTTTGAAACATGTTCGCAGGCTGCTTATATAGTCAGCTGCGAGAATGCCTGTTTCTCGCATGCTGCTTTAATCTGGGGTGTGAACTTCTCGCACTGTACTCATGGTTAGGGTGCGAACATCCTCTTAAAGGGAAAAAGATAAAGATCTCGAACCTTCTAGAAGGGAATCTTCTAGAAGGGTGAGTTGGCTTTCGAATGGTTGTTCAATTACTGGCATTCCAGATTTCTTGGGATCATTCCCTATCCAAGTAACTAAACTATCTTCTCCTATATATTGAGGAGATTGCTCATGGAAAGGTTAAGCATAAGCAAGCTAGCAAGAGATTTATTGGAGAATTGTTAGAAGCCTGTATGGAGAACTGATGCTACAACAACAAGAGACTACAACAAGGTCATCACAAGTGGTTGATTTTCTTCATGCATGAGCAAGTGTGTGTGTCAGAGCTAGGAGCCATCGAAAGGAGACCTACGACATCAAGGCTCAGGTTGTAAGTTTCTCTTTCAGTGAATTAATACAATAATATGTCCCTTTCCCATAAAGATGATGTCACTTTGTTACATGATTCCTTGATCACATGTATAGACTAGCTATTGAATATATTAATCTATCTTTACTTTGATTGGTTTGTTCTGTCGTGATCTGGACGGAGCAAGAGCATCCGAGCAAAGATTGGAATAATAGAGACTTAGGAAAGCATTCATAAGGTATGTCCATATTCCTTTATCTCTTAGTTCATTCTATAGGCTAGATCTAGGGAAAGAGTAGTATTTTGTCCTGTTTTGTTCTAGATCCAGGTGGATATAGGGAGATCGGTTCGTGTTCGCACTTACGGATTAATCCATAAACAAAATTGGCGACTCCACTGGCGAACTTATCCCTTTGTCTTTTTGGTTTTTTG
The DNA here is from genome assembly GCA_009831015.1 of Picea engelmannii. NCBI lineage: Eukaryota > Viridiplantae > Streptophyta > Pinopsida > Pinales > Pinaceae > Picea > Picea engelmannii. The sequence continues at coordinate 122,890 of ML783482.1, read as the reverse complement.
AATTTTCTGTGGCCATTTTCTCTATTTCGATTATTCTCCTGTTTTGTCAGTGTCTCAGTCCTCAGGATACCGTGAGGGACCTTCTGGGTCTATAAGCCAATTTGAATTTTACTTGCTTTTTCAAAATTTTCATTAGTTTAAGGGATTCCCGCACTGTACCTATTGACAGCCTGCGAGAACCTTAGAAGTTCGCACTCTGCATATATATTCCAGTGCGAATTGTTCGCATGCTGCATTGAAGTGTCCTGCGAGAATATTACATTCTCGCACTGTGTCCAATGCTTGCTTGCGGGCAAATTTTGAAATTTTTTTGAAACCAAGTTTTAACTCTGTCAATTGCTCAGATCAATTGATTTATGTCTTTTTGGCTTACTGGAACATTGACTTACACACCTTTTGCTTCAGTTTGCTTGTTTGGAGAGATTTAGGGTTTCTAGGTCTTCTTTGCTTTTGATAACTTGACTTTCTTTTCTTGGCCTTGTTTGGCATTTTCTTTATCTTTGATTACTGGAGTTAGATGTGTCTGGATAGCTGAGAACCAGTGATTGGTAGAAGGTTAAGTGCTTGTGTTTTCTCTTTTTCTTTGAGGTTCGAAAGGACATTTTCATTTGCTTTTGGGAAGACTTATTGGTTTGGTTTTTGTTTTTACTATCATTGAAAGAAGTGGATGGGTTGTTTTGTTTGATTTGGTTTGATTTGATTTTCTTTTCTCCTTTATCAGAGTTCTTCTTGGAAAGTGAACAATTAGTTTTCTTTCAATTTTTTGTTTTTTGTCATTTCAAAAACATTGTAAAATCAAATCTTAGAGCTTATTGAAGTATTGAAAAAGACATTTAGAGATTGTTATTTGATAATTGGTTATTTGCATTGGCATTTAAACGAAAAATTGTGCATTACATTTGCATTGTAGTATTGAGATTGATTCGGAAAAAGTTCTCTCTCTCCCGTAACTAGGATTCATGGAATGAAAAAGATTATATTTAATCATTGTCCTTGCATTATTTGGGTCAGAGTCACATATCATGAGTTTCACTTCTGTTGCCTTTGAGTAATTAACAACCTTTAAGAATATTGCGTAATCTTAAAATCAATCTAGTAATTTTTTCTAGGGCTCTTTACACCAACATATTAGCTAGGCTAGTGCTTTGGAGTAGGAAGAGAGACACACTCTCCATAAGCTCAAAAACAAACAATAGTATCTTGAGTTAGGGAGTGTAAAATTCCATTGGCAGCATATTGTCCT
>ML783482.1:101621-118497 GCA_009831015.1 Picea engelmannii | reverse complement strand
AGGAATACATAAGACTAGCTGGCACACGATGTTGTTTTCAGCATTGTGGGCATATCGGACATCTGTTAAATCCGCCACGGGATTTACACCCTTTCGTTTAGTTTATGGCATGGAATCCATTCTACCCATAGAATGCGAAATACCCTCGTTGAAGCTAGCTGTAGAGCTCTTACCCAATACTTCTGCAGAAGAGGAACGTCTGTTGTTTTTAATGCAATTAGATGAGACCCGACGTGATGCCACTTTAGTAATTGAAGCCCAGAAGAAACACGTTAAGGCACAGTACGACAAGCATGTCAAGCCTCGTGTTTTCTCTGAAGGAGATCTTGTTCTTTTATATGAACAAGACAAAGACGTCCTCGGAGCCGGGAAATTTGAACCTATGTGGCGTGGTCCCTATATTGTCAGTAAAGTTTTGGAAAAAGGAGCGTATGAACTAGTCGATTATGATGGTGTACCTTTGAGTGAACCCAGGAATGGGTTGTACTTGAAGAAGTACTACGCATGAGTCATTTGTGCATGAGTACTTGTATTTTATGTATTATACTGCGTGAGTGTGTTACTTTAGTTTTGCTTTTGACGTTATCTGGTCTCTACCCTTACATGACGTTGTGTTTGTTTGCCAGATGTCGGAGTTTTCGCTACCTTATATTGGCTTCGCTGATTGTGCTAGCCGTAGTACCCAGAACCTAGCTTCCGCTGCTTGGGCAATCTATGCCCCGACAAACGAACTCATATCTCTTCGAGGTATATGTCTTGGACGAGCAACCAATAACATTGCAGAGTATAGCACCGTGGTTGAATTATTGGTTGATGCTATCTCTCTAGGAATTCATCATTTGGTTGTTCGACTTGACTCGTAGTTGGTCGTACTACAACTTAGTAATGTATATTCTATTCGAAGTCCTATTTTATTAAGGATATACTTGCGGATTTGCCTCTTGGAATGACATTTTGATTACTTAGAATATCAACACATTCCGAGAAGTCTTAATACATTGACAGATGCTTTAGCTAATTATGTATTAGACAGACATTTAAATCACTTATAAAATCAAACACATTTAAATTGTACACAAATGTAAAGTAAGCCGGTAGATCCCATGTATATATAACGATCAAAGTTTGTTTTTACAAAATGCGTCCGAAGACCAAAATATCAAAAATGAAGCTCCCGGCTTCTACAAAAAGTGACATCACTAATGATGTTCACGATAGCATGCTAAGGTCCTAGCAACTCTACGAAGCAAACGACCCATAGAGGCAGAAACTCCCACGGTGTGACGCTGATCGCGTCGTGGGATCTCCTCCAGAGGCATCTCTGGAACATCGGCCATCAAACCCTCTAAGTTTTGCTCCATTGTAAGATAGTCCTCGGCATACTGGGGGACTGGAACTGCTGCCTCTCCTCGACGCTGGACATGAGAGCTACCATCTGGTCTATATGCCCCAACATCTGTGTTATCAACAAGATTTTGGTGTTAGTCTTCGGATAAAACCATAAAACCAAAAACATTTAATATGATTAAAATACAAAAACATCTAAAAAGTTAAAAAGTTGGTGTATTTCTTACCAATATCTCCCCACTGTGCGTCTTCAGGAAGAGCAAGGTCAGGATCACCGCGAAAGTCCAAACTGGCATACACATAATCCTCTATCATCAAAACCTGGCCTTGGAGCCAGTCGAAGAAGCGATCGTCATACCAGACGATCGGTCCTGTCACATGTCTGGCCATAAGTTGGCACCATCGTAACATCCGTGGATCCCTGGGACCTGGAAAGTGCCAATCTTCCTGAAGCCTATACACTAGAACCCTCTCACAGAAGAAAGATACCAGCAATGATCCATAACCAAACTGCTTTAAATCCCCTCGCCTGCATTTGATCAACTGTTTCTTGAGGTTGCGTAACACTGCGTCGGCCCAGTTAAAGACCCGAGGCTCAACACACTCGAGGGAATACTGAAAGTAGCTCTATAGAGCCATATGCGGGGCAACACTGCCTGCCATCCGAGCTATAGTAAAGAGGATAGTACAGAGAGTTATATCAGTAACTCCCCAAATGGCCACTTTACCTCTTTTCCGTTCAGCCTCTGGCACGCAATACTCTTGGCAATACTCACTCATTTTCATACCACCCCTGCGGTTACCAGTCAAGATAACATAAGAACCCCGTCTTGACAATCCGGTCAGGAAATAGATATCCTCAATATCAATCGTCAATGTGTGAGCACCGACATTAAAAACCTGCTGATCCAGATCCCACATCCAGACTAAATGTTCCAACAATCGAACCTGAGCTCTCATGCCCGGTATGCAGAAATACTTTAGGAGACCAGAATCTCTTAAAGCGGAAAGGGTTTGCGGGTGGTTTTCGGCAATAGAATTATCATCTTTGTGTTCTCTTTCCCTCCATTCAAGTACCATTGTGATAGTTATTAACCTGCATAACAACTATGGGAAGCTAGTTAATGATTTGAATCAGGAAGAAAATTGATTTTATTGGCTAAAAATTATTGAAAATTTTGGCATCTGCGCTGTTCGCAGGTGGCTTTAGCATACAGTGCGAACTTCTCGCACTGTAGCTGAAGCCCACCTACGAGAATGAGAACTTCTCGCAGGCCCCGTATGGGAAGCCTGCGAGAATCCTCATTCACACATAGGGTTTAAAATAACACTTCAAAACTTGAAATTTAGCCACTCCAATCATCAAATTAAACCATGAAAGGCTAGGGAATTGAGAACTCACCAATCTGATCCATACGGTTCGCGAAATGATGCCCCGAAGCTCCCGAAACTTGACGAAGAAGATCAGAGGTAAAATGGAGGTTTTTTGCACTAAATTGGTAAATGGGTAAAACATATGGTAAAAATGAAATGTAAATTTGTTTTATTTACTTTTTACCATAGTAAAAGTGGTTTTTTCATATTTATTCACTCTTTTACCCTAATTACTAATACGAAAGTGAGTAAATGACTTGCAGGTACCCAATGCAGATGATTATGGACGAAATTTTTTTGCAATATGATGTGTTTTGTTTGTTTACTATGGTTTTTTAAGTGCCTTTTTATCCGTTCTAGCACTTGCATTAAACTTGAGAACGTGATCGAGCGTTGTTTTATTCCTTTTCCGGGCTCGCTGAGGGTACACGAAAAAGGAACCCCCCTGGAGTTGACTTTAATCTCTTTTCACGACTCCCTAAATATGAAGAGATTGCTGAGTGATCTTGCTCTTTTCACACTCGTTAAAGTATTTGAAGTTACGCGTCCTTCAAGCGATAGTTTAACCCTTTTTCGGTCTTGTTGGACTATTATACGAAAAAGGCACTGAGAGAGTTCTCTTTTAAGTGTTTTTCCAAACTCTATAATCTTGAAAAACCTTTGAGTTTTCTTTCTTTGGACTCATAAAACAAACATTGAAAGGCCTGTATGGGATATGAGTTTTCTTTACGTGTTTTTCAGACTCTCGAAACATGAAAAACCTTCGAGTTTACTATCTCTGGACTCGTTAAACAAACATTGACAAACCCGTAATGGGACCGAACCACTCCTTCCTAGGGTTCGTTAAAAATACTCCGAGGGACTCGTCCGAAGGATGAGCTTATATCAACAAGCATATGTGATCCTCTTCAAGCTTGCGTAAAAATAAAGAGGTACTTGCCAGAAATGGTGGGGGAAAATTTGGGAAAGGGATATGTTTCATCTTTACATTAATTGGCAGTAAGAGTCGCTCTTGAACATGACACCCCCTATTCATTATTTGAAGCTGGTTTGGGTAATCCATTTGTCTCTTATTCGATTTGATAACAAGGTCTTTCCATGTGTCGCATTTGAGTCAATGCTGCCAAATCATTAGTCGTGTCGTTCATATGTTCAAGAGAAGTCTGTTCGAAACCTCTATTTGAGTCGGCCATCTGCAGTTATCCATTCCTTTCATGTCGGCCTTCCTTGTGTCCAAAGTACGATTGCCACATACTCTGTTTCACTTTCAAACTCTGTTACCTATTTCGTGTCACTAATGGGGGATACATCAAGGCCCTCTTGTGACGAGTGTTGTTCCGTCGACATCAGCACATTATCCAGGATTGAGACTTAGAAATCATTCAGTACCTTGGAGCTTGCATGCCTCAATGGCAAGTTTCCTCGCTTTCAACAATGGGTTTACATCATTGACCCCTGATCGAAATATTCTGTCGATTGTTCGACATCAGCTCATTTATTCACAGTCGATAGATTGTACTGCAGTACCTTGGGAGTCATTGACATTAATAGTGATTTCCCTCGCACTTGTTAACGGTTGCATCAATGACCGGTAATCAAGTGGTTTCTTCCATGTTCGACTTCGACACATGTAATCACATGGTCAGATTCGTACTTTGGATGATGAGGTTGAAGACCCTAGGTATTATCTTTGTGATCCAGGTTGCGATGGAGTATGTATAATTTGAGACACATAGATCCACTGTGTATGTTTCGTGGCTATGTTGTCTTGATTGAAAATTTGTCGCATAGATCCACAGTGTATTTGGGTGGCTATGTTATGTAATGACTACATGGATCCACAGTGTATGATTGGTGGCCATGATCTTTGTTTATGATGTCATCAATCTATGATCTGAGTATGGGAATGCCTACCTCAGGAGGGATATATATTATATTCTGCTGATGCTTGGATGTTTGTAGGTTTTCGATTAGATGTGTTCTTGGTTCTTGACACACACATGTAGCTTACAAAGTCCGTTGACTGTCATTGATTCCACTCTCAGACTTTAGGGGGCATTCTGTTATCTGCAATTTTGGTCATTGTGATGATGTTATGATGAGGTCATGATGATTGAAAATCAAGCTCTTAAATAAGAATATTTTCATGAGGAAAGTTACAGTTGTCTTCTTCCAGAATTCACATTTTGAAACATGTTCGCAGGCTTCTTATATAGTCAACTGCGAGAATGCCTGTTTCTCGCATGCTGCTTTAATCCGGGGTGCGAAATTCTCGCACTTTACTCATGGTTAGGGTGCGAACATGATCTTAAAGGGAAAAAGATAAAGATCTTGAACCTTCTAGAAGGGAATCTTCTAGAAGGGTGAGTTGGCTTTCGAATGGTTGTTCAATTACTGGCATTCCAGATTTCTTGGGATCATTCCCTATCCAAGTAACTAAACTATCTTCTCCTATATATTGAGGATATTTCTCATGGAAAAGGTTAATCATAAGCAAGCTAGCAAGAGATTGATTGGAGAATTGTTAGAAGCCTGTATGGAGAACTGATGCTACAGCAGCAAGAGACTACAACAAGGTCATCACAAGTGGTTGATTTTCTTCATGCATGAGCAAGTGTGTGTGTCAGAGCTAGGATCCATCGAAAGGAGACCTACGACATCAAGGCTCAGGTTGTAAGTTTCTCTTTCAGTTAATTAATACAGTAATATGTCCCTTTCCCATAAAGATGATGTCACTTTGTTACATGATTCCTTGATCACATGTATAGACTAGCTATTGAATATATTAATCTGTGTTTACTTTGATTGGTTTGTTCTGTCGTGATCTGGACGGAGCAAGAGCATCGGAGCAAAGCTTGGAACAACAGAGACTTAGGAAAGCGTTCATAAGGTATGTCCATATTCCTTTATCTCTTAGTTCATTCTATAGGCTAGATCTAGGGAAAGAGTAGTATTCTGTCCTGTTTTGTTCTAGATCCAGGTGGATCTAGGGAGATCGGTTCGTGTCCGCACTTACGGATTAATCCATAAATAGCTTCCCTTCACGCTCGCCAAATGGAAACTTGAAGGCACGTTTGTCCGGCGGTAGTTTACCCCTTTTTTGGTCCAGACACTCAATTGTATGAACAAAGGTATACTCTAGGAACTTTGGTTCACTAGAAGAGTATTATCAGGTATAAGTTTAACCCTTTTTCGGGCCTGAGGGACTAAATTTACGAAAAAGGAACCCCCACAGAATCCATAGTTAAGCTCTTTTCAGACTCCCTAAAATTGAAAAGATAGTTGAGTGACCTTGTTCCTTCACACTCATTAAATTGGCCCAAAAGAACATCCCCTACGGAGTCCATAGTTAAGCTCTTTTCAGACTCCTTAAAATTGAAAATATCGTCGATTGACCTTGTTCTTTCACACTTGTTAATTGGCTCAAAATAACATCTATTGGCATGAGTTTACCCCTTTTTCTAGCTTGTAGATTAAGGAGAACAAATTTACACCTCGGGATATTCGTCTCGCCGGGAGAGTTCTCCTTAGCAAATTTCACTTTTTCGGGCTGAGGAGACTAAATCTAGAAAAAGGCAGTGAGTCCATAGTTAATATTTTTTCAGACTCCTTAAAATTGAAAAGATTGTCGAGTGATCTTGTCTTTGTCACACTCGTTGAAATGGTTTTGAATAGATGTATTTCCGATGCTAGTTTACCCATTTTTCGAACCGACTAGAATACCTTCGAAAAAGGTACCCCAACAGAGTCTTCTTTTATGTTTTTCCAGACTCTCTAAAAATGAAAAACCACCGAGCTTACCTTCTCTGGAATCGTTAAAATCAAATTGAAGGGGGTTTCATCATGTCTTATTAATTGCATTTGCATCTCTGCGTATTTGGCCTAATGAAGGCTCCATGTTTCTCTCAATTGAACTTTTGAAGCATGCCTTATACGCAAGCCTTGTAGCACTTTTCCTCTGCGTCTTGACACCTTGACCCATGGAGGAATTTTCCCGAGTGTCCTTTTCCTGCACATGTATCCTTTCTCTGAGCATTAGTGTGTTCCTTTCTCTTGGAACTAGTATGATTTGCGACACTCGTTCCTCCTTTGTAACGTAGCATTATTTTATTCTTTTTCAAGCTCTTCAAAAATATTGAAAAAGGAAAAAAAAACAAATATACCCCAAAAAGAGGACGGGAATTTTTTTCTTTTCTTTTATGGTAGCACAATGAGTTGCCCTTGGAAAAAGCACACCCTTCCATTTGTTCATCAAGATTTTGGATATAGTATGACCTTAGGAAGTTGTAATCACTACATAGAGTTATGTCCTCCTCAGTTTGGTTATTCTTCCAAACACATGGAGAGTTTGCATTGCCTCTTGCATCATGAACTTATGTCAATGTCATGCTGCCTGAGTCTAATCATCTGTCGTGATATTGTCCAAGGGAATTTTTTACTCAGCCTGAGTCGACCCTTATGCAGTTTTTCTCCTGCCCTCATGCCTGACCATCCCAAAAATCCAATCAAGTCCTTGTTCGAAATCACTGAATTTCTTTGCCTGATCACCAAGATCCTCTTGTCTGTTCTCGATGAGCCGTCAAAGACCTCTGGGTAGTGAATTCGTACACTTGCATTACACTCCTACCCGAGTTTTGAAGATCTTGAAGTTGTTTCTCGAGCTCTAAAGGCCTCATCTCTAGCCATCAGGCATCATTAGCTTCTTGAAGATGGATACTATACATGTATATCTTTGATTTTGAGATGTAGATCCGCTATGTATTGCTCGTGGATAAAATTTATATAGTTATATGACATGGATCTACATTGTATTTGATTGGAATCCATAATTTATTTCATCCTGAGCATGGGTATGCCCGCCTCGGTGAGACAATTATTATTTTTGCAGATGGCACCTCCCGAACTCTGGTCCCAAGCTCACTCGCTTCGTATGTTCATGAATATTTGTAATGTTTTTCGGCCATCAGATGCTCTTTTAACCTCACACATTAGGGGGCATCTTTTATAACCCTAAATTGCACCATACATGCACACCTGGCATCAAGCCCTCTTACTTGCTATTTTTTCCAAGCCATCACTGAGCAACTCTTCTTAAAAACCCTATTTTTGAAGATGTATGTGCCCTGCACACACACACTTTCTTCACCACTACAACTCACATACATATGCTAGCTGCACCATTACAACCCGCGTATACCCACAAATGTTGCAAAAATTAAAAAGTTGCAAGGAATTCGTTGAGATTGCGGGCTATTGGGTAGTTTCCCAACTGTTCCACTGCCTATAGCCCATCACCCAATCAGATAACCATCCTTTTGTCATATAAAAGGAGGTGTTGGGGTTTCATTCCTAAGCCAAGCATAAGAACAATGAAACTCTACCCGTTTCACATCCCCTCCTTACCCCAAGAATTTGCAGCCACATTGTGAGATTTCCATCAAAATTTCCCTTTTTGTCCTTTTTCCTCAATCATAAGCCTATTCCATTTCCTTATAAGAATTGTGAGAGGAAAAAGATACGTGGAAGCGCAGTTGGAGCTTGGTGAAGAGGATCCTGGACCAGGTTCGAGGAGCAGTCACCGATCTCATTGTAAGTAAACTTTGTGATATCAATAAAAGGAATACGTTTTCTATCTCGAAATATGATGTGTTAAATCTTTATGTTTGATTTATGTTTTATACTGACATCTAACCCGTAATTCATATATGAGATGCATGTTCATAGTTTCTTATTTGTCTATTTGTGAATGCAGGTCAGACTTGGGAGGATGCTTGCAGTCAGAGGAGCGATCGAACGTGAAAGGATCGACACAGGATGCGGAATTAAAGGTAGAGTTACCATATCTTTTTACTTTGTATTTCTTGTATGAATGTGGGGTGTATTCGGGGTAGTCTAAAAAGTAGGTGACTTTTAGACAGTTAGATATGCCTACATTTTGAACCCTATTATAGTCCATAGGGGGGGTTTTCCCGCTATACCAAAGGGGTTTCCCCCAACCGACATCCCCTACGAGGGAAACGAGCCCTGCCAAGGATTCCAAAGACCTTGTGTGGAGTATACTCTTGTCGGTGCTCCCTGTGAAGGAATAGTACTTTGCACAAGGTTTTGTTGGCCAAAACTGGGGTTTCCCCCATTCGAGAAGGTAAACAAAGAAAAATCGTTGTTCCCAAATGCACCAAACAAAGAGAATGGAATAGATCCCACCGACATTGTGTAGGATGAAGGTCTCAAACTGCCTCCACTAAATAGGATATAATTAGCATTAGGCCTGATTAGTTGTTGAAACACACCATTGAGCGAAGGGGATGGAGGAGGTATATGACCCACACCATAAGAAATAACATTGAAAGGGGAAGTAGTGCTTGTTTTCACATGAAGTTGTTATGGGTCAATTTCATCCTTAGGTTTTTAATTTTTATCCTTAGTCTTGTTTAAGTGTTACTTTTGATCTTCTCCTTATGGTTTTCTTAGGTTTTATCACAAATAAATTTAAGGTTGAATTTTGGCCCATACCTGTGGTTTATACCTTCATCTCATCACACGATTAGATATCCATCACCATCACCCTTTATGCCACCACTATCTTGACATGTCACAACTTCCACTATGCACTTAAACCCCTCCATTGTGTCCCTCTACCTGTTAGAGGGTCAAATCAAAGTCGTTTTAGTACATTGCCATCTCTTCAGTACTTTTCGTAGCGCATCTTGAGTACATCTTTCCTCTTTACCATTATTTTATTTATGAGGCTTGTGTCAGTCTATCTCATTGTTTTCAACATCTATGATTTAAAGGAAATAAGTTGGGATTTAGTCATTTAAGGCTATCTAACTGTTTTCTCAAAGATTTGAATTTTTCTCCTACTTCGACACTGTAGAAACTCCTTAGTTCAGACAGGCACTGTGAAATCTGCTATAGACTGGTTGGTAGAGGGGAATTGAAGGTTAGAGATGTTGCATGCATTTTTATACAATCTGAAGCATATCTATAGTCAAGCCACGATATCCAGGTACTCCTTGAGTTGTTTTAGCTCTGTTGAAGATTGGATTAAGGCTATGCTTGTGTTTCCCCTCCTGTGAGCTGCTAATTGGTGGTCTATATTACCAACCTACCTCTTTTACCTTTTCTATCACCAATTATCATCTATTTGCAGTACTTTCAACCTCTTCTACTACAATTGAGCCCATCCTGTTGTTAGAGCCATTTTTCCTAGTTTTGTCTTGGCCCTTGATATACTATGAAAACTGCTACGAATTATGCTACGGATCCCCTGTTCTAGCGCTGCGAGCCCGTACATCAAATTCAAAATCGTTATCCTCTAATCACATAACTTGCATCAACTCATTTCCTTTAGATTTTCAATTGTTATTTCAAATCTAAAGTCTGTCTACTTGGAAATTTAAAGAGCCTTGATGATTAAAATGGTGAGGACCTTGCAAATGATGGTGACGTGTTAGCTTAAAACTTTAGCAATTTCTTCCTCCTGACATATCTATTTTCCTAAAGGTTTTTCTTCCATTTATTAACCATCATTTTCCACTTCATAATCTCAACAGTCAAACATATAGAAAAAATCCGAAGCCTTAGAAGAATCCAGCTTTGAAAAGACCATCATTTCAAACCCTAAGACCTCTATCCTTTGTTTGGCCTCTCATATCTATGAGATTATTGTAGTGTTTTTCCTCCTATAATAACAAATGGATACACCACAACAGAAGAAGGATCACAAGGGTGGGAGTGTAGTCAAGACCAAGCCTTATGATATGCATTTATTTGATGTTGAACCTTTGATCAAAGAGGTCTTCCAGAGAATTGAATGTTTAAATTTCTATCAGAATATGTAGAGGGGACACCCTGAGGTAGCCATAGAGTTTTCCTTGAATTTTGATAGCACCAAAACAAAGGTGGGAACCCTTGAAATGGAGGTATATGAAGTCACCATTGCAGCAACCATTGAGATACCTAACACTGGTGAAAGATGGTTTAAATCCATGAATGTTAATGTTGCCTTCTCTAAAGAGTTCCTCAAACCAGAATGTTAGGGAGATAACCTATCAAAGGGAGTGCCTAGGATCCACTTGGTTGAGGGATTTGACAATATGTTAAAGGTGATCCAGATATATTTTACCCATGAGGGTAGATTCAATATGAATTACCAATACCACATTATACTTTTGCTGCACTTCACAGACAAAGACCTAATGAACATCCCTTTCTATTTGTTTAGGAGTATGGGGAAAATGGCCAAGAGGGTCCAAGACAAGTACAAGGATGTGGACACAAGTGTTTTCCACTCACGGTTGATTAGGATGCTTGTGATGGAGGAGTTGGAGAAAATAAACATAGATTGGGAGAAATTCATTACCTCTGCACATTTGCAATCAAATGTAGCCCCTACTCCTCAATCTAAGGTGCATATCCCTTTGCAAGATGATAATGTTGTTCACACAGAAACAAGTAAAAAGAGAAAGGGAAAACACATTGCCAAAGACAATGAGGCTCCTAAGGAACAAGAAGAAGAATAAGGGGGAGCTCATCACTCTCCACAAAGGGAGTTTTCACCTGAACCAGCTCCAGAATTAGCTGAAATTCCCTCAGCTAAAACCACAGACAAAAAAGGGAGAAAGTTACTCTTCCCCTCACCAACTGCTGAATTTGAGACCAAAACTAGGAGGCCCTTCACCAGGTCATCAACCAAGAAGGAAAATGTTGAACAAGAGGTCATAATAGAAGCTCCTGTCAAGAGGACGGATAAGGGTAAAATTGAGACTACTGAAAAACACATTGAATTCATAGACATAACCACTCCCCTTGAAAACCCTACCTTCAAAAGACTGATCAGACAACTCAGAGATGCTATAAAGGAGATTGTTCACTTGAAGGGAGAAGGAATGGCTGGGAAAAAAAAATTGAAGGATCTGATGGATATGTATTTGGAAAACATTGAAAAAGCCAAGTTTATAGAAAAGAGATTTCTGCCCCTTCATAGGCAGCTTAAGAATATATACAGGAAGAACAAGGGTTTTCAATCTTAGATCAGAAAGCTCAAGCTGGAGTTACAACCTTTCAAACATGAATTATCTCAGAGAAATCTGAATGTGTTAGCTCAAGCTACAACCAGGAGGAGTACCAGACTCAAAAGGTGAAATGAAGTGGTTGAAATAATCTCAATTTTGAAGATGGTTATCCTTGCATTTTGAAGTTTTGGTGGGAAGTATTATGATTATACCCGATATTGCATTCATACAACCTATTTGGAGGTTTCTACAGGATTATATAGCTTTGGCATAGTTTTTTTTGGTATTTTGGCTCAAACTGCACAACATAGAAAACTATAGGACATTTCGTAGTGCCTGGCGCTGTGAAATGATCTACACATACAAAAGTTGTATAGTCGCTACAAAATTCATTGCAAAATGACCTAGACAGACATAAAATGCAACTTATCTATGGAATCTGTTGTCAAATAGTAAACACAGGCAGGCGCTACAGAATTCACTACGAAATTCACTGTGAAATACACTACGAACTGGCTGATACAACCAACACTTCAGGATTCGCTGTCAATTCCTGTTTTGATGGGTTTTGAGAGAATCAACAGTCACCATGTGGCTAGTGGAGCTTAGCACAAATGCTTGGAGGTCAGTTGGAGCTGATGGACACATGGAAATGAAGGAGATGCACTCAAGGGACACATCACTAAGAATGATTATGGTGTTAGGGTGGTTGCCAACATTTCCCCTGTTTATAGCAGTTTGTTGTTTCCACTTGAACAAGTGTAGGATTTTCAGTTTTAGGTGGGAGAATCCTATGTTAGAGGATCAAACTTGAATTGTATGATGTAATTTATTGTTTAGGCTATAAATGCAGTATTATAAGAACATTTTCAAGTTCAAATGGTTGAGCATAGACTCCCTCATGTAATGTTTTGATGTAACAAAGCCATACTTTGGTTTTTATGTATGAGATCTAAGACATTTTGCCTAATAGAAGTCAAATTTCTTTTCCATCATATTACTTCTTTCTCACTCTGATTTTCTCATCATTGAATGATTCAATTGAGATATTATATCCGTGCTACAATGTATGTTTGGTTGTGATGATGTTGTGATTATTATCAGTGTTTAAAAGCTTGGATTGAAGAAGTTCTTGTGTCTGAGTTTTTTCCTCATTTGTCTGCTAGTAAGGCCTGATGTTAATAGTATACTGATTTGTCCTTCTCATTAAAGTCTTCCATTTACCCACACTACTCTTTAAATCAATAACTTAAGTTAGCCAAGACCTCACTTTCTTATACATCTTGCCTAGAAATTTCCATGTTTGTGCATTTCTATGCTGAGTTTTATCCATTTGCCACTTTATCACAAATTTGCCATTACAAACCTATTTGATGGGTACTGGGATTATACTATAACAGTCTGAGGGTGACTCTAAGTGCTAACATTCTTGGCGTCATTTCCTGGGAATGGATTGAAAACATTTCTCTGGGATTGAACGACAAAGAAATATTGATTCTGATGGTGCATTAGAAATCAAAACATTGAAGACTGCAATTTTCACCTGGCGACTCCACTGTTTCAGTTGTGGCTCCTAAAGGTAGAAACATGAGGTCTACTCCGCATCTACCTCTGGCTACACTTGAAGCTGACCCAGAGAAAATTATCAAGAAGGGAAAAACTTCTCAAGAAGGCTTTTCAGCTGTTGTACCATGTACTTCTGGTCATTTTCTTGATTCCACTTTTAAAACACCAGTAGCTATATCTAGTACTCCTCTTTTACCCTCTATTGAAATTTCTAGAAATTTGGATCTTGAAGATTTTTTTTGGCACAGGGGAAGACCCAGGGTTCAATGCTACAACAACACACCAACAAAACCCTAAATACCGACCCTTTCGACAACACCTGTGAAGCAGATGAAGTCTCACATGAGGTAGAGGCAGGGGTGGTTGCAGGACTCAGATGTCTACAAACTTAGTTGGGATACAAATCTATGATTGTAATACTTAACAGAGCACTTGGCACCGATAGTTCATCAATATTAACCACTATCTACTTCATAGATAAAACAGAGCATTGCAACATTCATTCAGATCTAACATATCTAACAACTTAGCATAAGAGATAGATCAGATATAGAAGATTCAAGCACTTAAACACATTCACATAGGTCAGATCTAACATCCATATACATCGTTATCACAAAGCATAAACAGATCTATCTATCTCTATCAAAGCATCTAGCAAGTAAAGACATAAACACATCAATACATCGCACAAAGCATAGCAACACAAAATGTACGTGGTTCAACCCCACCCTGGGGCTACGTCCACTAACTCTTCTTCTTTATTATATTGGTTAAGCTTCTTATAGGCACATAGCATCAAAATCCTACTCCGCAGAAGACAGGAGATCTACGCGCACTCCGCCAGATCCTCCTTCTTCGAGCTAGGGTACAAAACCAAGACTTCTTAAAATTACTTACACATAGCTTTGAAAGTCTCACACAATATGCACAAAGCAAGTACTTGACACTTATCACTCTTACAATCCATTGATCACACAAATCAGATCTCTAGCACTTAGCACTACTTACCACTTTCACTACTACTTATACTATTACATCACCTAGTCTTCTATATATACATTACAAAAGTGGGCCTAAGCATGGGTAAACCCATGGGCCGACATTCCCATACCCGTTACATAATCCCAAAACCCAAATATCCCTAAAAGGGGCCGAGATCCCATGATCTCTTATTCATTTTGCGCTTCGCCTTCGACAGCCTGTCGAAGTCCCAAAATAGGTCAAACATGACCAAGAATCCACAAAACTTGGTCAAGGGCCAATAGGCCCCCAACACTCACTTGTGATTCGTCCTAAGTCACTCTGGTATGGGAAGTTCTTATTCAAAAGCCTTGAGCTTGGATCGAGATGCTTGGACTTGTTGCTGTGCCATGACCTCCTGTTCAATGAACTCTTGGATGACTGCGTCATTGACAGGTCCCTCTAGGCGCTGTTCAGTTATGGTGAAAACCTTCTGCAGTTCTGCTCCTCTGCTTTCAACCTCTATGAAAAATTGGTAAGCCTTATATTGTACAGGTTGGAGCCTTTGAGTTACTTCCATAACTTTGCTCTGGATAGTGTGTATCTGCTTCTGGGCGGTGTGTTGCTCTTGGGATCGCTTCATTCTTTCCACAGCTGACAGGGGCTTCAACTGAGCTTGTATTGTCTCTGTGTGTTGCTTCGCTTCCTGGAGCTGTGACTCCAGTGCCTACAATTCTGGGTTCTTGGTGAGTTGCTCATACATCTGGGCACTGTGATTACTCAGTTGCTTGCATTCCATGGCAAGGGTTTTTAGTCTCTCAACTATGCTTTTGGGAGTTGCTTCTCTTTGGTCCCTTACATCCTTCGGAGTCACGCGCACTGTGCAGAGCTCTAAGTCTGCTATGTGTTGCTGTAGCTGCTGGATAGCTTCTACGAGCTTCTCTACTCGACGCGTGACTCAATCCTCTGCCTTTATTTCTATGACTGTCACAGAGCGAAGTTCTCTGCTGACCGCTTCTTTTACTTCAAGTTTCTCCTCGAGCAACTGTTCTTTTCCTTGTTGCATCTATGCTTTTTCTTCGTCAAACTTCGCTTGGAGAGCAATATTTTCCTATTCTGCAGTGCTGCATTTTTCTACAAGTACACCTTGCACTTGATTCAAGGCCTGCATGGCTTGTTCTATTTCTTCTTGTGCTCGTCGAATGCGAGCTTCGACTGTATTAGCTAGTTGGTGGAGTTCGACTGGCTCATCTCCCAACTCTGGTTCTCCCGATGGAAGGGGCATAGTGGAGACTGTGCGGCTGGAATGAAGGGCCTGCTGTACCCCTCGAAGTTCGAATTCAATTCTATCATAATTTTCTTCCTACTTGGCTTCTTGTTTCTTTGCTATTTCCAGCGAAGCATCATTCAGGGCTGCTATGATGAAGTCAAAATCATCTGAGGTGAGGACAATCTGCACCTTGGTCATGGTGGATTTCAATTTCTTCCAGGAAGAAGGTTTAGTGCGAGAAACCTTCCTCTTCTTCTAGGGATGAACCTCGTCTCTGGGTGGTGTTACTTTGCCTGGCTTCTGTTCAGCTTCTACTTCATCGTCACCCCCTTGGTCAGGTGATACTGAAGCAGTCTTTCCTGAGGTGCTGCTTAAATCTTGGACCTCTTCAGTCTTCTTTCATTTGTTGGTTTCGGGTGTATTCTAATCTTTATGATTGTCCTATGGGATGTCAAGGTCAGATATATCTGTAGGGTTGGCGGGGATAAGGAGGTCAGTGGACCATTCCTTAGTGATCTCCTCAAGGTCTTCTTCTGTAAGTTTATAATATGACCGGAGCTTCTCGTTATGTTCATCTGCTCGCGCTGTAATGTAGATGAAGTGCCAGTCTACTCGAAATTTCATTAGGGGTCAAAACCTCTATAAGGTGTTCAGAGTCATGTGAGGCTCAACTTCGATGGCTCTCTTTAGCGAGAGGTAATACATATGAAACAAAACATTCGACTGCCACTGTTTGTTCATATCACTTGAATACCAAAGGGTAGCGAACTTCGCAACAAGCGGTTCGAGTGGCTCGATATCCGGGAAGGTCACACCTTCTGGCATATCCCAGGAAACAAAGGCGATGAGAATCAGGAGCCAACTAAAGTGAAATTCATAACCCTGATCCTGTGCTTCTTGGCAGTCTAGTTCCAGCTGGTTAACTAGGTACTTCACCCAGTTCATCTGTAGGCCTTTTGCGCACTTCCCTGCAAGGTCAATGACAAAGCCGGTGACCTGCGTAGGTTGGTTCTTATTTACTAACTTTCCAGCTATCAGTTGACATGCTAGGTGCACTGCGCCACTTTGGATGGAAGCTACCTCGTAGCCTCGTGTCCCTTTCTCAACATTTCCATATGTGTCCTTGATCTTCTGTGCTAGTGTGCGATCTACGACTTTTCTTGGATAAAAATCCTGCGGGTTGGGTCCTTGTATACTTTGTTAAGAACCAAATATCAATATAGCATAGAAAAACCTCAGAAAAAGTACTCAACACCTTGAAAAAGAGATAATTTCAGATAATAAGCCTCTTCGAGGGGGAAACCTCCTTTTACCCCACTTAAATGTTCAAGTACAAGAT
>ML783482.1:78776-98125 GCA_009831015.1 Picea engelmannii | reverse complement strand
TCCAATTGTTGAGGTGTCAACCTTGTAGGTTGAGGTGTTTTAGGAGAAGGAGCATTATTCTCTCTATAGATGTTAGGATAGGTCCTTCTAGTAGCCATATCCATATTTTTACTTTCAACATTTCTTGCCACCTTAAATGCATTCTCCAATGATTTGGGTTCCCAACGACAAACCTCATGTTGAATGTTATCCTTTAAAGTTCCTATGAATACATCAATCAAGTGCTCATCTGGAATATCGATTACCTTTATATTCAATCTTTGGAAGTTCTAAATTTGCTCGGTAACTGAACCCTTTTGCTTGAGATTTATCAATTGGCTAAAGAAGGTATTGCTCCTTGTATCCTCATAGTCTGCTATAATTTCTTCCATGAAAATTGTCCAAGTGACGAGTGATTTGCGAGAACAAAGCCATCGATACCATACAAATTGATTAGGTTCTAAATATAAAGAAGCAATTCGTACCTTTTGTGTATGTGGCACATTATGGAGATCAAATAATTGCTCCATCTGAGGTATCCATGTGATTGGGTCCTTGCCATCAAAATTCCTCATATCAATCTTAGGAACGTGGTTCATCTTCAAACCAAAGTTGGAGTTTCTCCATTCTTGATTCACCTTCCTTGTGTCCTCATCATGAATTTCATGGGATGCATTTTCACTTTCGGGTGTCTTCTCTGTTACAAATTTTTTCAATACTTCCATGATCTCCCCTTTTAAACCATCCATCTTAGTATCCAACTTAGCTTCTATTGAATCCATCAACTTAGCTTCCATTGAATCCATCTTAGTATCCAACTTAGCTTCCATTGAATCCATCTTCTTTTGTAGTTCATTTATGTCCCTACACATTTCTTCACCTTCATCAAGAGTCTAATTAGGATTTTCTGGAGGCTTATTTGGTGTAGAAGGTCCCTTTTTTGGTGGCATGTTGCCCAAGTATCACTTTTGAATCTTGATTTTGAGGCGGTTCTGGCAGACAATATTTATTCTGTTCTATCTCCCAAGTTTCAGCCCTTCTGGGTATGAAACTTTCTTTTAGGTAGTTCTCTGATATTTATTCTCTGCAATGCCATAGGTCTGATCAAAATTGGATGTGCTAAGTGGAATTTATAGTAACTTCCTCACAACTTGCCGATTTTTGGCCTTTCCAGGAGATCTCACTTGTATAACATGCCCCACACAAAATAATTAATATCAAATTCTGAAACTCGCACCCAAAATACTACAGACTGTCCAAGATATAATGAAACTAGTCCCACTCAATTTGGATACTCTAGCAAGAAGTTATGATTGTTTTACCTGGAAGACCTTCTTGAGACCAGTCAATAGGACTAGTTAGATACCCTATCTTACACAAGGTGTATCTAAAATTTAAGATGACCCAGAAGCTGAAATTTTTACCACAGATACCTTACTAATTTCTATAAATGGCCTCCAGATTTCAGGGTTTGAAACATTACAGAAAATTGTTTATAGCGAAAATTACGCAATGACTCATTTCAGGATGATTCCAGAACCCTATCTTGTACAGGCTGTATCTCCGAAAGTATAAGGCCGCAGGAGCTGAATTTTTAACCCAACATACCTTGGTCCATATAATAAATATCTTCCAAGCCGTTCCTTCTGAAACATTGTAGAAAAAAAGTTATAGTGAAAATTCCATGGTGTCTCAGATGTAGCAGCGAAACCCCAAGACCTTGAGCTTTGATACCATATGTTAAGAACCAAATATCAATATAGCATAGAAAAACCTCAGAAAAAGTACTCAATGCCTTGAAAAAGAGATAATTTCATATAATAAGCCTCTTTGAGGGGGAAACCTCCTTTTACCCCACTTAAATGTTCAAGTACAAGATGATTCAAAATGAAAATGTCTCCTTGGTATATATAGGAGACTAGGAGGTATAATTACAACTAATGGCCTAAAGACGACATAAATAAAATAACATTACTAATATAATATTCCCCAATTAAGGGGTAATGAGCCAATATTAGGGCTTAACATACTTAGTCCTGTGATCCTATGGATCAACGTTGGGTAAACTGTATTACAACAGTCTAGCCATAGGTAGCCTCCATGGTAGCATGATAGTAACAACTTGACACGGGAATTGAATTCCTGGTGTCTACCAAAGTGTGGGATTTTCATGACATTCAGTAGGGTGGAGTGCGCGAGGTTCATCATCCACGACTGGGGGATTATCTTTGAATTCTTCCTCTTCATCATGGTCAGGTATTTATACGGGGCGAGCATACCATAGATCTGCGATCTCTGAGGTTGAAGTTGCTGAACTTCAACGCTGCGATCTTGTCCTGGTCTTCTCAAACTATGCGTATCCCCTTCGGGAGGTAGACAGTGACTATGGTGTACTCGAAATATCTTGGCACACTATCATGATTCACTGTGCCAACCAGAGGCGGGATGTAGTCGGGAAATATGGTCGGAATCAAATTTTCATTTGCTAGGTCATCTTTGTGCTTGGTTCTCTTTTCTGCTGATAGTCGGGATGGTCCAGCTCCGTGAGCAGTCGACGGAGAGGCTTGCAATGTTATCGTCGATAAAGCTCGTACACCTGTAGACATCGACATTATTCTTTCAGTCATGAGGTCGATGAGAAATTCTTCGAAAAATTTCTCTTCTACGCTGAACTCATCCGACATACATGCTCGGGGTTGGAAATCTCTGGTTCGAAGAGTAACTTAGACATTGCAATGGGATAGAGGGCAATAGCACAATGATCATTGTGCAAAATCAACGAGTCTGGGGGCTCAGATTCACGGTTAGCAAAAGTGTTCTTGGTGCATGGCATGCCGAGAGAAATAGATAACTTGGAAACGAATCTCTTGCAATGACAGAGAAACCTTCATTAACTCTGTTCTGTCCGTTACGGCATGGTCGAACGGTATGGTGGCGAACCATAAATTCCTTTCTACCCGTTCGGGGGGTCGGCCTAACGGTTATACTATTCCCAACAGCTATATTTATTCGCCATGGTGAAGTGCCATGTGACACTGTTCTTATATCCCGACGAAGTTCTAGTTTTGCAAATTTTCCTCCTGCAAAGTTCCCTCTGGGACCTTCTGTAAATTTTCAATCTTATCTCTCTTCTTACTTAGCTTTCTAGCCTTCTTTCCAGTGAGCTTCGTCTCGATATTCCTTTTTCCATTCTGATTCTTATCTTCTTTTGGCATAGTTACTTCACGCGATTGAGATTCTTTCCTAAGATTCGAGGGTGGTACTTATTCTTTATCTGGAGTAGGTACTTCAATCTTTTGTGGGTCTTCTAGTGTTCTTACAACTTTGACATCTGTGTCTCTAGTTTTAAATAGATTCGATTTGTTCTCATGTTCTTCAATCAAGTGTGTGATCCTTCTAGTCATGAAAGCCTTTAACTCTTGATTCTTCTGCTTTAAAACTTCTTCTTCTTCCTTCCTTTTGGCCTAATCTCTTTCAATCCAAGGTTTTCCTAGTAACATAGAAAATGGTGCATTGTCCTTAGTAAATTTAATAATCTCAAAATATTCTTTTGTCTAAGTTCCATTGGCATTCATAGAGATATGAGTGAGATTTCCACATAGGTTTATTAGCTTTCCTTTAAATAATCCTATTCCTCCCAATGAAGGAGTCATAACAGGATTCCCTAAAAGTTCCCAAGTTCTTTCTGTCATGATATTCACCTGTGTTTCCTCATCTAGAACACATTCAATGTCAAAGTCTCCTATTCTTTCTTCTATGCATTCTTTTTTTTTGAATATCTCTGATAAGATGACATGTCGGTGGTCATTCAGGGTTTCTTTCATCTGTAGAAATACCTTCTCTGAGTCTTTCCGGGGTTCTGCCATAATCGTAGTTTCTGGATCTGTCTTAGGTTTTTCTTGTCTTATGTTCGTTCCTTCAAGCTTAGCAATCATTCTAGGGAAATCCAATACTTCATGGTCCATAGCCTTGCAACAAATACAACTAGATTCTCTGCCAGAGCATTCCTTAGCAATATGTCCTAGTCTTCTGCAACTGTAACAGAGGGTTAATCCTCTCTTTCTTTTAAATGATCCCCAACTCTTCCTATACTGCACGCTAGGATCATAGTAGCTAACTTGCAAACATTTCTTTCTAGGATCCTGCATCCACTTGTTAGTCCAAACATTCTTTCTATGCATAGGTATAACATATATTTCATTATTCTTATCATATCTACTCATATCAAACCTTCTTTCATCTATTAGTTCCCTAGTTTTCAAGCTAGGACATAATCTATCAAACATACTTAGATCCATACCGTTGAAACAAAAATTCCACTTATCTTACCTCTACAGAGCACAAAGCTTTCAGATCTAAAACATTTCACTATTCTTACCTTTATCAGAGCACATAGCTTCCAGATCTTACCTCTTTTCTTTAGATCTGACCTCTTTTCTTGGCACAAAGATTCACAGGTCAAGTAGAATGTTGCGCACTAGGGAAAAATATCTACGCACAGAGCTTTCACAGTTTCAGATCGGATCTTTGCACAAAGCTTCTTCTTCCTTAGTTCCCAACAATCACAATTTCAGGTCCCAGCAACAGAACCATTTTGTTGGCACAGGGGCAGACCTAGGGTTCAACGCTACAACAACGCACCAACAAAACCCTAACTACCGGCCCTTTCGACAACACCTGTGAAGTAGATGAAGTCTCACCCGAGGTAGAGGTAGGGGTGGTTGAAGGACTCAGGTGTCTACAACCTTATCTAGGACACATATATGTGATTGTAATAATTAACAGAACACTTAGCACCGACAATTCATCAATATTTAACCACTATCTACTCCGCAGATAAAACAGAGAATCACAACATTTATTTATATCTAACGTATCTAAGCACTTAGCACAAGAGATATATCAGATCTAGCAGATTCAAGCACTTAAACACATTCACATAGGTCATATCTAACATCCATATACATCATTATCACAAAGCATAAACATATCTATCTATCTCTATCAAAGCATCTAGCAAGTAAAGACATAAACACATCAATACATCGCATAAAGCATATCAACACAACATGTACGTGGTTCAGCCCCACCCTGGGGCTATGTCCACCAACTCTTCTTCTTTATTATCTTGGTCAAGCTTCTTACAAGCACATAGCATCAAAATCCTACTTCACAGAAGATAGGAGATCTGCGCGCACTCTACCAAATCCTCCTTCTTTGAGCTAGGGTACAACACCAATCCTTGTTACAATTACTTGCACGTAGCTCTGCAAGTCTCACACAATATGCACAAAGAAATTACTTATCACTTAGCACTCTTACAATCCCTTGATCACATAGATCATATCTCTAGCACTTAGCATTACTTACCACTTTCACCACTACTTCTACTATTACATTGTCTAGTCTTCTATATATACATTACAAAAGTGGGCCTAAGCATGGGTAAACCTGTGGGTGGACATTTCCATACCCGTTACATAATCCCAAAACCCAAAAATCCCTAAAAGGGGCTGATATCCCGCGATCTATGCTTCGTCTTGCGCTCCGCCTTCGATAGCCTATCAAAGTCTCAAAATAGGTCAAACATGATCAATAATCCACAAAACTTGGTCAAGGGCCAACAATTTTCCTATAGAATACTCTTCTTTTTCTCCCAAATTGAAAGAATAAAGTTTTGAAATTATTGTCTCTCCTGATGTTGTAAGCTGGTTTAGACTTGAGAGCTTAAAATATTTTCCTACCTTGGGTTCTCCATCTCCTCCTTCCATTAAATTTGTTGTGACTAAAAGGAATAAAAGTTCCCTTGGAACCTACACCATCTTCTTCCAAGACTCAACCTCTCTTTATGAAAACTAAAATCTCTCCATCCTACAATCCTCCTTCTTCCAAGCTACACATAATCAAGACTGTAGTTGTACCAGTCAAGACTCAGTATCCTCCTTGTTCTCCTAGAATTTATAATCCAATGGCAGGTGCTAACCTTCCTAGAAATAGGATGGATTCCATAGTAGCTTTTAGGTATGCCCCTCTTGTGTTGCCTCAGCCTATGAATTCTCTCCCAGTTGGAGACTACCTTAAGTACATGCCCAAGTTTACATGGGAAGAGGACATAACTGCATAGGAACACCTTGCAACCTTTTATAGTTATGCTAACAATCTTAATATTGAGAATGGAGATATGTGGATGGGAGTTTTTGTACAGAGCCTTGATGGTGAGGCTAGGAAATGGTTTAGGGGTTTAACTCCTGGATCTATTGCTGGAATCGAAGCTCTGGATGATGCCTTTCTGAGGCATTGGGGAGATAAGAAATATTTCCTATATTATATCACAGAGTTTGGTTCACTCAAGAGGAAAGAAGGGGAATCTGTTTTAGATTTTTCAAAAAGATTTAATAAAATCTACAACAAAATCCCCACATAAATTAATCCCACAAAACATTCTGCCAAGATTACCTATGCCAGTGATTTTGACCCTGAGTTTTACCTCTTGTTGAGAGAAAGAAGATCTAACTCTCTAGCGCATATGCAAGATGCCTCCTTGGAGGTAGAATATAACATATTGGCAGCTGAAAAGATTAGGGGAAAATATGATAGAGATAGGAGAAAAAGTAGGGTTGAAGCTTCAACCTATGATTCCTCTGGTGTCAATCCTCAAGTTGATGAACTAACAAAATTGGTAAAATCACTTTCTGCTGAAATGGAAAAGATGAAACTTGAAGGAAAACATAATTATAGATATTAGAAACACACATAATGATGATAATAGAGGAAATTTTAGGAGAGAACAATTCCCCTCAGGTCCTTCAAAGAGATCAAATAAATAGGGATAGGGATGATAAAAAAGTCCAAGCCCCTTGTTGATGATTAAAATCACAACGAGTATTTCTCCCACAAAGTATTACTAAAGCCTATTAATTATAAGATAATGATATATATAATACTAGTAGGTTGGACCCCCTTGTAAATTGGAGAATCAGATCTGATTCTTATTGGATTTTTTTACTGTTGTTCGGCACTGCTTACATGTTTGAGCATAATTGATGATCAATGTTAGTTCTATTCGCGACAGATGGATGATGGATAATGCATGTTTTTTCTCTTGCTCTAGGCTCGAATGTCATGTCGTAATGGCTTATGATATCCGTTGTTACCTTTGCTATTTACTCCTTGAATTATTACTTGTGCCACCTGTAAAAGATACATGTTAGTCGAAACAAATAAGATAAATTGAAGGGAAATAAGAACAATTGAAAAAAGACAAAAGCAATAGGAAAAAAATGCAAAAAGAAGAGATTAAACGATGCAACTATGCTACACTACATGCATTGAAATTAAAATGATCATTTTAAATCCTAGCTAACAAGTCAATAGCTTTGGGATTTATTGAGTTATGTGAAAACATGGTGGATATTCCTATGGTATAATGGGAAATGGTTAATGTGATGTGGGTGGCATGTTTGACAAAGTGATGGATGTTAAGTTCAATTCATAGATTAATTAAGAGAATTTATGGAAGGCTGGCTGGCGTGTACTAAGAAATTAAATGAATGGAGGATGGAGGTGATGTGCATTTACTGCACGTCACCCCATACCCCTTCCAATGGCCGTCACTTTGGCTGGCTATTGTTCAATTGAGTTTTTTTGTGGTTAGGCTCCGACTTTCAAGCAGAGGAAGAACCACTCGGCCAAGCTTGCATTTTTAAGGTGCTTTTGGTTATAGGTATGTATTTTCTCCATCCATGAATCTACTCTGGTTATGAAATAGATATTGGCTCGGTGATGTATGGGTTTTTTCTTTCCTTAAGTCTGGAAACTGTGTAAATTAGTGATATTTTTCTGGGTTGAATGGTTGGTGTGTTTTTCACTGCAAAACTGTTTGAATTCACAGGTTCATTGATTTTTCTGAGTATTAGTAGCCATGAAGGCTCTCTTTCATCCTCATCGGTTTTGGGTGAAGGGTTTCATACATTCCCAATTTGCTGGTTGTCTCCTCACCATGCCCGATCGTCTTGTTGTTATTGGGTTACTGGTTTTGAACTACCTTTCATTTCACCCGGGTATGGATTTGTTCATGCTACTGATGGTTGCGTAGTGGGTTATATTGTTTGGTCTCGACTCTGTTTTATCTTAGCATTGTTAGTTGGTTGATTGGGAGAACCATGAGGGTTAGACCCTGTGTGTTCTAAGTGTTGTTACAGGACCAAAATGAAGCCTTGCTCCTCTGTTCATAGTCTCTCCTATCACGAGAGTTGTCACCCTGTCTGTGAAGTTAGTGGTGATATACCCTGTGTGTACACCGTTGGTCTCAGAAGTTCTCACCCGATGTTGGGGGTCGACTCCAGTCTCCCTATGCTGGTCCATAGGGTGAATCCTTGATTAATAAAAGCCTTGGTTTGATAAAGGGAACCCGTTATGTCCTGTTGGATACATGGTTGATGGTTATGCGTTGGTGTGCATTGTCGATAGTATTCTATTGTTGGATCATCTCTGTTGATTATCCTAACATTGGTTTTAGTTATTGGTATTTAGCCACTGAAATTGGTTATTATAACAGTCTAATTTATAATCTCAACATTGATTGGTTGATTGGAGAAATGGGATAGAATACAAAGTCTCTGTCTTTTACATTGTGATCATTGAATTGTTAACCCAACATTGGTTTTAATTGATTAAGTCACAACAATGCTTTGTGCGTGATGCGTGGGTATGTGTAGCCTTCCTACAACATGTTAGGTTGAGTTAATGATTGTTGTGGATGTGTATTTTAAATTTCCAAATGGGAGTATTGCAATCGTGGTAGTTATGGCATGCCATCCACTATATATGCTTGTATATTACTTGATTTCTCCATCAGATTGGTCATGGGTTTTGAACAATGTGGTTTTGTTGCGATTGGGTCGATTTGAGAAATTAGGTTAGACATACTATCGCTGTCTCCCTGTATATAGATTGATAGTTCAATGTCGTGATATTTATATTCACATTAATTAAACATGTGCAGTCACAAGAATACTCTTGTGTTTTGTTAAATGGTCTGTGTATCCTACAACATTGTATAAGTTGAAAGGGTGATTGTCGTGCGTTTAAATGGCAAGTCAATATATATTGAGGATTGTGTTTGGCTATCCACTGTGTATGGTTGATGGATATCATGCATTGTTTTAGAGATGGACACAGATTCTGTTACATTATGGTCTCATTACGACTTAATTGTTAAATAAACTTGAGGAATGGAATCAGGTGTGATTTTAGTGTCTGTGTTTGATTTGAAGAAACGATTCATGGACAGTGGTTGATGTTTTGATAGAACAAATTGGAACAAGTGAGTGTGCGTTCATTTAGAAATTGTTTTAAATATTAACTGGGGCAATTGAGAAGAAACATAACTCTTACAGGTTGTTGTGGAATGCATGTTGTCTTGTTTGGTGACACTGTGTTGAAAATCTGATTACAAACAATGAACAAGTCAATGCACAAAATTAATTGAATTATACACAATAGTTTTCATTTGATCACAGTGATTATTTGGTTGGTGTTATTTCCTTTTACAAAATGGTTTTATGGATTACTTAATTAATTTTATGAACAATATTCGCTCTCTTTCCCTACCATTATTTCACTTTTCACTAATTACAATCCCATCGCCTTCCCACAGTCATTTTTCACTTCCTGTTCTTAAAATTTAATTACAGTTAAGAAGAATTCTGTATTGAAGCAGTTTGAAATTGCAGTTCTTGATTAGATCACGGTGATATTTTATTTGGTTTCATTACAGTTGATTGTTTGTTGTCTTTGAGAATTAACCATGTTCTTTTCCCCTTCATTTTATCATGTTTTGCTCAATACAAACCCCTCTCTTATCCTAGGACCTTTTGTTCACCGACTGCTCATTGACAACAGTTAAACAATTTGTATGGATTGGATTGCATGAGTCTGATATGTTGCTAAGCCAAAGTCTATTTCATACTTCGAAAGATTTGTCATGTATGTTTGTTAAAGGAACTATTTGCTGATCAATTATGCATACAGGAATGAGCTATTCAAATAAAAGGCTGAAAATCGAGGCCCAATATGCCCCTATCAAAGGAAAATCCACTACTACCCCTTTCTCACCTTCAAATGATTATGATAAATTAGTGTCCTCCCGCATGCAATTGAGGGACAATTGCTCTCAAGTGATCAGCGAGATTAGGCCTAAAGGCTCCACACAACCTAAGGAAAATCGCAAGGGTTTAAAAGGTGATAGCAACAACAAAGGAAAGATTGCCTCACAGACTGGAAAATATGGATTTTAAGTTTTATTTATTTATCTATTGTTGAGAACAATTGAATTCAAATTTTTGGACAACATGTTTTTGGGATATATTGGTAATATATTTTGAAAATAATTTCAAATATCAATGAGATAAATTGTCAAATATGAATGTGATGATGGGAGTCACAAGGAGGGGTGTTTTGTTTAATTAACTAGTTATGTTATGATTGTTAACAACTAAAGGGAGTCACAAGGGGTCCCACCTACTAGTTATTATTTATTTAAAACCCTTATTATGATTTATTACTTCCCCCCCTTAACTAAAAGTTTGGTTGAGTTTTTAGTTAAATTAACTAAAGTTCAACTACTTCAACCAATTCTAATTTGCTTAAAGGAAAAAGGAAAGGGAGGATAGAAGGAGAAGCATACTAAGGTTTGATCTTTAAGTTTATTTTGAGATAGTTCAATTTTCATTCATTCCTTAATTTATCACAAGCCTAATTATTTTTTATGATAACAAGGTCTTATTGTAGACAACAAGATTCAGGGATGAATTACATCATTCAGACACTTGTTTTTCAAAGGTGTTGATATATCTTTGATAGTCCATGTAGACTTGTTTGTTTGTGAATTAGTTTTCATGAATGACAAAGGCTATTGTGCAGAGTCGAGTGGGAAACAATCTGTGCCAAGCTGATCCAACTTTTATATTTCAATTTTTGATTTTATTTCAGAGGTCCTTTTGTATGTTCCATCAGGGATGTCTAAGTTTGACTTTGGTCTGAAATTTCCGCACGAAATTTTGTAAAGAGAATGACTCTTTGGTGAATTTGAATGAAATAAAGGATTGCTTTATGTCTCATCTATATTGATTATCATCTTGGTGTCTTTACTTCTATCTCTACATTTATTTCATCAACTATTATATTCAGAAAATCATATTAAAATGAATTTTCCAACAAGCTTTTATTTGTAAAAAAAGACTAGCCTAAGCACTTGTAAGCAATACTTGTGAGTTAGGATTTTATTTTGATGGCTATAAACATAGGGTGGCATTCACGTCTATTTTTCTTTAGCCAAGAAGAATCTGAAAATGCTTGAGTAAGATTATTTCATATCTTTTCCTCAACATTTATTTGGCGACCATACTGGGGAGATCTTCAATCTCTCTGATTAATTTTTATGCTCGATTTTCATCGACACATCTATTTTTATGATATTGATTCTTTGACTGTTCTATTTCTTAATGATTGTGCCTATTGCAAAACATCCCAATATTGAGCTTGGTCTTCAAGATCAGACCAGGATTGCTTTGAACCTATTTAACACCATTTTAGACACTGCCAATACTCGTGCCGAGCTTAATCATTCATGGGCAGCAATTGAACGATATATTAGTGTTCAAGAATGATTGGAAGCTAGATGTAGACAACCTAGAAATCAGCAGTGACCTCCTCGTTTCTTCAATTTTGGCCTTTCTTTCATGTCCTTACACTCTCATGTTTCTAGAAGAAGAAGAGGCTTATCACCTGAAATTAATCCTATTGCTGAAATAGGAATAAGGAACATTGTGTTATCTACCCAACAAAGTGCTCTAAGGAGAACTTTGTCTGATTCATCCAGTTTGTCTTTCTTTCCCTCATCTATCATCCACAAGATGACATCTAGTGGTGGCTCCGGTGGCACTAGAAGTGATTCCTCTTCTCAGTATTCATCTTCATCAGTGATTGGTAGCTTATATAGCCACCATATCCCTATCCAATATACCACAAATACCACCAAAGTTATTAAAAAGTATGGGATTTTTCAGTTTTAAGAAGACGCCACAACCACACCATGGCACCTATCCTCTCCTTTTAACCTAGCACCAACTACTCATCCACTCCCTAAATTCAAAGAACATATTCCTAGGTTTTCAGGAAATAACACTATTACTACAAACAAACACCTTGTGGCATTTTCTAATGCTATTCATAAAATAGGAGCCAATGACAATGATACTTGCATGAAATTATTCGTCAATTCCTTAGAATGAAAGGTTGCGGCCATTTTATTTGAACTTTCTCCTAAGATTCTGTCTACTTGGGAGGAGTTGATTTATTGGTTCATATCCACTTATTCAAAATCTAAAATCCCAACCAAGAAGTTATGAGAATATAATGACGTCACCTATAAGGATGGTGAGACCATCAAGTCATTCAACTTGCGTTTCACTAAGTTATACAATCAAATCCCTGAACTCATTCGACCTCAGAACCAAACCACTTTCATGCATTACTACAATGAATTAC
The DNA here is from genome assembly GCA_009831015.1 of Picea engelmannii. Taxonomy (NCBI): domain Eukaryota; kingdom Viridiplantae; phylum Streptophyta; class Pinopsida; order Pinales; family Pinaceae; genus Picea; species Picea engelmannii. The sequence goes on along the minus strand of ML783482.1, from coordinate 85,597 downwards.
CTTCCCCCTACCATCATAGGCTTGAGGAAAAGGCCATTGATAATATCGGTTCCACTCTGCATACTTGTTCAAAGTATGAATAATAGATTGAAAGAACGTGTCTTCCCCAGGGAGAGTAAGTTAAATAGACAACCATGTCCGCCCTCTTACATCTAGTACAAGACATGAATAATCATATGATATCATTCAAGTGAAAGGGAATTGTCTCCCCTCTCACCCCTGGAGCTTCATTCTCTTCTACACCCCCCTTTAGAAATCCGATTGAAAATAATTTTCAGCCTAAAGCTATCTTGCCTTGAAGTTGGTGTAACTTCTGCGAGGAACACCATGAGGAAGCCACATGTGAGTTGAGGAAGAGTTCCAGAGATAAGATCTTTGGTAAAATACCATAAACTACTATCGTTGTCCTAGATTTTGCAGAGCCAGAAGATGTCATGATAATCAATACTAGGAACAAAGCCTATGCTCCCAAGGGAAAATTTGATCCTCCCCGCAAATTCTTCTAGCTCAAGATCATCCTCACCCACAATTACTGTCCAAGTTCCTAAGGTTCCTGAGAGTCAAGGAATTACTCCCCCTCTCCCCTCTTCCAAATAAAATATCTTGAATCAGTTGGCCAACATCAAAGCATATGCAACCCTTTTGGACATGGTTGCCATCCCTGAACAATAGATGCATCTGAAACAATTCATGGAAGGGAAAGATTCCATGGTAGCCAACCTCTCTAAAGAGGTAAACGAAGAGGATTCATTTGTAAATAAAGTAGGTGTACATAAATTTAGATACCCTGTAAAAAATCCCCCTTTTTATATTTCTGTAAAGATTATGGATAAGATCGTCCATTGTTGCCTCATTGATGGTGGTTCGGGCCCAAGTGTGATGTCAAATATTATTATGGAAGAGCTAGGTTTGTCTTGTACAAATGAAAATGCCAAACACATGCTCTCCTATAATAGCCTGCAACAAACAACCATAGGCAAGATTAAAGATGTGACCTTAGTTTTGTGCGCCCAACCAAAAATAAGGACAACCCTTAGTATTCAGGTAATTTATATGCCAGTAAGAAATTAATCAATCATCTTGGGAAGAGATTGGCGAGCTTTGACGGGTGGATACCTGTCACTTGATGGGACACACTTATCCATTACTCGAAATGGTAAAAACATTATAGTCCTTAGGGAGGGAAGGATTTCACCTTACATAGAGAGTGTCCCACAGCCTAATGTAAACTATATCGAAGAGGACCTAAGGGTGTATTCCATCTTTGCTGAGGAGGATAACATCCCCATGGAACAAATTGATTTAGATGATGGTATGTGTCACATGCACTTTGGTGGTTCATGCTCTAATGAGGGTAACATAGTTGGCATTATCTTGATTTATCCTGTAGGAAATATCCATAACTTTTCTTACAGGTTAGAGTTCGCTTGCACTAACAATGTCACTAAATTCAAAGCTTTATTATTAGGCATTGAAAACGCCTATAATATTGCCTGTGGTCACCTTTCAGTTTTTGGGGATTCTGAGCTTGTTGTGAACCTTGTACGTAAAATTTACTCTCCTAGCAACAAGTTGATGAAACGATACACCCAAACTGTTTGTGCGCTTATCTCGAACCTTTTATATTTCAACATCACTCATGTTAAGAGGGAGTTAAACTCAATGGATGATTGGTTAGCTGTTCTTGCAGACTCTCCTAATTGACAACTTCTGCCAGACAGACCTGAATATACTTTTCAATATCTGTATCATCCACATATGCCTGACAATATAGAGTCTGTTAACGCTCTGTAAATTCCCGAAGGTTGTTAGGAAAGAAGGGATTTACCAAAGGTAACTTATCCAACCACTTCGAAGCTGGGATCTAGCCCTACCAGCTTAAGAGAGGGATCTCTCTGTATGATTTAGATATGTTTCAAATTTAGAATATTAGGCTAGGTGAATAAAATATGTTTGTTTTGTTTGTTGTCATTTTCGTTAAGTTGGATGAGATAGATTTACACATCCATTGGGCTATGGGGTTTGTATTATGAAATAAAAATCTAAACCATAAAATGAAAAAACCTTTCACAGGGTGAGATAATGCACTCGTTGGATTCTTTTAGCAGTAAAAATGAGGAATAGCAGAAAGAGCGAGAATTTCATTTACAACAAAGAAGCAACTAAGAATTTGTTTATCACAAAATCAGAGGATGAAACACTAAAATATTTAAAGTCAGAAACAAGGTATCCAGAGATAAATCCCACAACACTCATTACTTTCAAAGATTAGATTTAGAAAACAATGCGATAACTAAGCGAGAATAACATTTAACTAAGAAAGGAAAACATCACCAATGAGTACACGCAAGAATCCTGTGAAAAAGCCTCTTTGTATTAATGGAATATCTCTTGATAAAAATATTACAGTCTGGTAGCTTGCAGGGTGTAAAGATCAACCCTCAATACTTCGAAATGTGAAGTATTTATAAACAAAATTACAAACGATCCTGTCATTAAAGATCAGGACATGGTAAATCTATTTTTAGCTTAACTAACTTAACAAACTACAACAATATAGGAAACTGTTTGATGATGTGTCAAAACTTCATGCTATTTTCTGGGTGAACCATTGGTGAGGCCTCTGCACGACCTCGTCTGACTGGATAGTTGACTGGGCTTGGACAGCTCATCGACTACTTGATCAGATTGCAAATCTCTTCCCATCGAAGATGACTGGGAACGACGACTTTGAGTAATCTTCGGTAAACTTCATCCATCTCTGTGTACTTAGAAAAAGTTGGATTGATGATGAAGATGTATCGGATCTCATGATGTATGCTGATGTCCAACTGAAGAGCATCTAGAAATTCCTTGCCAGTGATACTGCCTTGTATTCCTGATAATTTCGAACTATCTTTTTCCATAGCGGCTAGTCTCCTTTTGTAATCAGCGAGCATCATCAATTTGTCATTTATCATTTTCAAACCAGGAAGACCCTTCTTCTGTAGAGCCTCGATATTGCTGAAAAACCTTTTCACTCCTAGGTCCATAGCCTGAAACTTTTCTTCTAGCTGCAGCATCAGTCCTCTCTTGGTCAAGACTCTCTTGACCTCAAGGATGGTCTCTGTTCTATCTTCAATTCTCAAATATTCCAGCTCCTCTCTGGTTTTAGAATTCAGGAATTTGATGATTTCAGTAGCCTCTGTAGGCATCTCTCCCAGTTTTTCTCTTATCTTCTCGATGGATTGTTTACTTCTTTTTACCAATTCATTTTGCTCAAACATAATTTGTATCATTGGCCATATTTCATTTATGGACTTGGTGATGTCTGTCCAGACACCTTCTTTGACTTCAGCTAGTATTTTGCCTGCCACTGTTTGCTTCCGAAGCTGTTGTAACTCTTGTTTGAGCTGGTTTGACACTTGTTTTTCCTTGGAGTAGGTGGTTTGGTAAGAAGCTTTGAGTTCCTGTAGGTTCTCAATCTCCTTTTTGAGATTGCTAATCTCTGTTTCTTGCAGATTCATCTCCTCCGTGGATTTAGCTAGTTCAACAGTCTTTTCTAGAGACGTCAGTGGAGTTGCCGATGGAATTTCTACCAGGGATGCTGTGTTGACTCCTGAGAGTGGAACTGCACTCAATGGAATGAATTCCATGGGTTTTGACTTCTCTTTCTCTTTCACTAGTTTCTCCAGTTCAACTTCCATTTCCTTCAATTGTGCATTCTGCTCCATGATTAGCTTAAGCATATCATCCTTTTCTCCTTCTATCTCTGTCATTTACTTTGCCTGTGAGTCTACTGTTGGTGGCAGCTTCAATTTTTTCCTCAGAGACGCTATGTCGACATTTTTCTTCTTGAGCATCTCCTTGTCTGCTTTCACATTTGAGGGATCATATCCGATCTTGAGGACCAGCTCTTCCAATGTCTTGATCCTGTTATCCTTGGAAAAGGATGACATTTTTTCCAACTTCAGCTGATTCTGGACGTTGTTTAGAGATACCTATAGCTTGGATGCAGCGGTGGAAGCATTGACCAATGTGGAGAAAACCATTTCTCCAGTTTGCCTGTGCAGATCCATTTGATCAGCTGGATGCACATCCTTAGTCTAGAATTCGAAAGTTTCCCTTTTGTAATCGATGATTACCTTTGGGTCTGGCACCTTTTCTTGGAGAAACACCATGTGCATTATAACCTTCTCAGTGTCGAATGCTAATAGCAGTCTGTGTTGTGCAGTCAATGTTTGCTTCCAGAATTGAACATATGTGTTGTTGGTCAGCGTCTGATTCTTTTTCTTGATCAAATCGTATTTCTCAAAGATACTTAGCTTTGGTCCTGCTTTGCCTGGCTGGTTTATTGGTGGAGTATCTGTAGACTTCTTTGACAATACTGTGGTTATGATATGCTTGCTGCTTTTACTAAGGAGTGACCGATCCACCTCCATAGTTGTAGTGGATGGAATTGCCTTTTCGCCAGCCGCATCAGGTGCCTGAGTGGTTTTTGGCCTCTTTGTGTGCAAATGGAACTCTTTAGATGATACTTCAGTGAAAGAAGGTGAAGTGTCCTTCCTGGGACTTTTCTCCTTTGGAACCTGTGGTGTAGTCGTTTGTGAAACAGTGACCGAAGGGTCCTGTTGTTCTGTCTCAACCAGAGTGTTTGGCTCCCATTCTGTCTGGTTTGCAAACTTCTCTACCTCAGGCCTAGATATGTGAACATACGGGATATTCTTATTTTTGATCCTCATCTCAAAAATTATCCCACACGGATCATAGTGCCACGCAAAACTAACAAAAAATTTCATTTCTTTTAGCAGTCTGTCTGCTTCCTCTCCGACACCTCAGTTGTTGCATATGAAAGACCCAATCTGCCCTTTGATTCTGAGCTGCTGCTTCTTCTTCAGAGACACAAAATGTATGTCGTATGAGTTTATCATCTGTCTTATGTATTCCAGGGAAAAAATTCTGATAGGTAAGTACCTGGGAAATTTATATGGGGCCAACTCACACCCATAGACTCTGATATCAATATGATTTTGGTATAGGTACCAATCACCAGTATTTGTAAGGTATGAGAGATGTAGAATCCTCTGAATTTCCTCATTAATTCTAGGTTCGGGTCTGCCGCTGAGAATACTCACCACTGGGTGGTAGAACTACTCGATGAACTGCTTGAAACTGAATTCTATGGAGTTATGTATGATCAGAGAAGTTCATGCTGTTACAGCCTATGGTCTACCATCCTTGTCCATCTTCTGCATAGAAAAAGAGAATTTGTCGGCTTGGAAGAAAACGAATAGGTATGCCAATATTGAAGAATACCTGAACATCCTTTCTGTGGCGAAATTTATGAATTGTTCATGAATGTTGTCTGCCAGGAACCTGCTGTAGTTGAACTGTGTAGTGGGTTTCTCATCTGTGGAGAAAATGGTTAGAAAACCCAAAATGGGTTCATCTACCCATTGATCTGAAAAATATCCAAGCAAGGCACATAGTGATGTGATGACCTGGTTTCCTTTTATTGAGAATAGGGAGGAAGGATAAGGGGGGTTTGTAGTGGGGAGATGAGCAGATTGTGGAAGAAAAAGATAAAAAATATGATCTCTTTGAAGAAACGACAGCTTCTGGTAGAGCTCTGTGATGATTTTGAGGTTAAACGGTGAGGCAGATTTGGCTCTGGATATCTGTATCATTTGGTCAATGGTTTTTGGTGTGATGAGGAAAAGAATTTCCCTAGACGAAGACACAATGGCTCTTTGTTCGGGGATATAATGGACTTGGCACTTGAGGGTGAATTCTAGGAAGTGGTGAATCTGGGGTAAAAGATACAAGGGTAGGTTGGACTCCCAGAGCCCAATTTCGTCACTCTGGTCTAGGAAAACTTCTTTAAGCCATGACTGTAGGTCTACGAAGTTGAATTCGCATCTCATGTCTATGATTAAGTAGTCTTTGTCGGCTAGAGGAATCCTATTGAGGTTGATAGGAGGCGGGAGAAAAGGATTCTCCTCTCCTTCTGTTCTCTTTGATTTTTGCGCCATCACTATAACAATACCTACAAATAAAACAAACGGTTAGCGGGGATGACTGTGGCTTTGGGTAACTGACCGTAACAGAGACGAAATGGCAGAAAATGCTCTGGTATGATAGGAAAAGGTATTTTTTTGGTGAGATGATACAGTAAGCGAATTGAAGAAGATGGGAAACAATGGTTTTGAATGAACGGATATCCATTGGGCACAGAATATAGGTCAGCAGGCTAACAGATAAGTCAACCAGTAATAAATTTCCAATGGATCATTTGGAGCGTGAGATGGTAGGTAATGATGAATGGAGAATACGGCTGGGTAACGTGGTAGGTGTTGATTGGGGAAAAAGGCCACGGTGACGGGACTGACCATGGGTGAACAAGGGAGAAAAATCGACATAGTTATGGGATGTGACTCTTGTGGAAAAGGTGGATGACGATGTCATGAGGTGATGAAGTATGTCAGACAGTAACAGGCGGTGGGATTTAGAACCAATGGATTTATGCCACGTATAGATAGGGGGGCCTCCAAAGAAAATTCCATTCTGGACCCCCCCCTACGTTAAAGGCAGATCGAATGAGGGGGTCTGAAAAACACCACGAGCTGTTGATTTGCATGCTTCCTTCTCAATCGCAGATCTGTGCGCTATATTTAAAACACATTCCAGACCCCCCCCTCCCCCCCCTGCACTCCGTTAAAAGAAGAACAGACGGGGGGTGTCCGGAATCCAATATAGACCATAGATCTAGGCGTTGAAGCCTGAGCCGTCCAGATGTGTGCATATATTATCTCTGATTCCGGACCCCCCCACCATTAAAGGTA
>ML783482.1:61881-78639 GCA_009831015.1 Picea engelmannii | reverse complement strand
GGGGGGGGGGGGAGGGTGGTCCAGAAAGAATTGTCAACTATAGATCTGGGCACGAACATTTGGTCCGTTCATACATGAGCTGGGAATAATTGTGTGCAAGAAGGCATGTGCGTCCTGGAAAACTTAGGATAAGTGCGTATCGTGGGTTTTCCCAAGATTTTCCATGTTTTTATCACCAAGGGGGTTAGAGATCAAAACTTTCAATCATCAAAGGAATGGTTCAACATCGATCATCCTACCTGTTTTATTGAGATAAAGCAAACTACCCTATGCTCTAACCTAATTACCTATGACAATTAGTCCAGATTAAAATATTGGACTAAGAAATTACTCTATCCCGGGGTTATCTGACCAAGATTAGGCAGTTTGGTCAAATTTATTCACTAACTGAACTAAATGACTTGGCTAAGATTAAACAGTTTATCCAAGCTTATTCACTACTCCTATCAACATCAATTCAAAAGAACTTGGCCATGCTTGAAAGGTATGGACCAAGTCATTGTTATTGTATGAGGCTTTATTGAATTTCTTTTATGCCCTCTTTTATTCTTTTTCTTTTCTCTTTCTCTTCTTTTCTTTTTCTCTCAAACTATTTGCAGAATGAAAAATCATTTGACAAAAAAAACCACTAAATAGATAACATTTCAGTCACCATATGATCCTATAAATTATAGGGTTATAATAGTGGCTCCACCTGGGGATGGTACTCTCCTTGTGAAGTGCCAAGAATCCTGATCCCTGATGTTCTGAAAAACTTTCTCTCTAGCTACCTTTGTTGCTCTGATTAGTTTTTTTTTTTTTTTTCAGTGGCTTAGGGCCTTCTCTGCAGGCTTCAACCATCTGATCAAATTTATTCGCTCAGAAAATTTCAAAAAAAATGAAAATGGTATGTACAATGGAAAAGTGTGACTTCAGGTCTCTACTGGGGAGGTAAATAGTGCTTCAGCATTCTTCCATTTATAGGTCCTCCTGGTAGATCTGTCCCATCACTATTGTTGAGCAAGAAAACATTATTTCCTCTGAATGCTTGAATCATGTATGGTCCCTTCCATAGACTGTCGAATTTTCCATGCTTTCCCTTGTCTTCATTTCGGGAATCCCATCTCAGAACTAAGTCACCTAGCTCAAAGTCATCTTCTTTGGTTCTTTTGTCAAAGATCTTCTTAATGCTTTCTTGGAAAATCTGATTTTTTTTGTATACACCTTCTCTGGCCTGTTGCAAGTGGATCATCTGGTTTATCCTTCTTTGGGAGTCGTTTGGTTCGGCTTGCATGTCTTGCAACAATTTCATGACAGGAACCCCTAAGGAAGTGGGGAAAATTGTTTCAGTGACATAAAACAGCTGATATGGTGACATATCGATTGACCTCTTGGTGGTTAGTCTGTCGGCCCATAGTGCAAAAACTAGATTTTTATGCCATGACTTTTTATTTTCTTGCAACGTCTTCTTGATAATGTTTACCAGGGTTTTATTTGACGATTCCGCCAGCCCATTTCCTTGAGGGTAATAAGCTGTGGAATGTACCAATCCAATATGGTACTGGTTGCAAAAATCTGTGAGATTCTTAGATCGGAAAGTAGCTGCATTGTTAGTTATAATCTTTCTAGGACATCCAAAATGAGACAAGATATTATTTTCAAGAAATTTAATAATAACAGAATCAGTAGCTTGCTTGCTTGGTATTGCTTCAATCCATTTTGTGAAATAATCTGTAGCAGTAAGGATCCGCTTGTGCTGGCCAGAAGAGGGAGGATGTATTTCTCTGATGAAGTCTGATCCCCATTGCTGGAAAGGATATTCAACGGAAATTGGTTTCAGGGGAAAAGGAAGAAGTTTCTTTTTTCCCTCGAACACTTGACATTTATGACATGAAGTCACTTTATGATGCACATCAGTGAATAGTGTTGGCCAATAGAATCCAGCTCTGAGGATTTTATTAGCTGTGGTCTTCTAGCTCAGATGACCGCCACCGTCTCCTGCATGAAAATCTTGAAATACTTTGTCAGCTTCATCCTTCAATAAACAATTCAACAAAATACCTCCAGGATCCTTCCAATATAGATTACCTTCTAGAATACAAAATTTTGATGCTTTCAATTTCAAAAACTTGGCTTTAGTTTTGGTCAGACCAGGGGGAGCTTGTAAGTTATGCAAAACAAATATCAGGTCTGCGTACCATGGAGAGTTCAAAAATAACTCTTTCACGCTTGGAGTCGCCGACTCACCCTATTCATCAACTGCAGCTAAAAAATTAATGTCAAGAGCATGGAAATTTGATTCAGCCATTAAGTTTGCTAGACCTTGACCTTTAATCAGTTTAGTAGGCTTAATCTCTATGTCATACTCTAGAATGATAGCAATCCATTTTCCTCTTTGGCCATCCGGATTGTCCTAGGTTAAAATATCTTTAACTACCGCATTCAGAACATGTGCAATGGTGTGGGAATGGAGAATATATACTCTAAAATCCTTTATGGATTTCACCAAGGTGAAATATTGTTTCTCCATTAGTTTATAATTTAAAGCAACATCTCTTAAAGCTTTACTGAAAAAGGCTATGGGCTGTTCATACCCTTTGTTGTTTTTCTGTAGTAATACTGCTGCAATGGTATGTTCAGAAGCGAAAGAAAATAGATAAAAATCTTTGGTGAAGTTAGGACTGATCAAAACTGGAGCCTGTGTCAGTGCACATTTAACTTGTTCAAAAGACTGCTTGGAATCTATGTCCCATTTTATTTTTGTGTCCTTTTTTAACATGTTTGTGATGTTCCTGAGAAGCTCGGCCAGGTTGAGTATGAATCTTCGTAGAAAGTTTATTTTTTCGATGAAAGACTGTAACTCTTTGATATTTCTTGGGTGTTCTAGTTTCTGAATGGCCTCGATTATGCTAGGGTATATCTTAATTCCATCCTTAGATATTATGTTCCCTAGCAGTTTACCTTCCTCTAATCCGAAAAGGCTCTTCTTAGGATTCAAAGAAATCCCAAATTTCTTGCATTTATCAAACACTCGTCTAAGATGTTGTAAGTGCTCGTCATCGGATTGGGAAAATACAGTTACGTCATCCAGATAGATGACAATAAATTTGCCGAGTTCTTCCACAAAAGTGATGTCCATCACTCTCTGAAAAGTATACCCAGCGTTCATCAACCCGAAAGACATTTTCACATACATGAAATTACCCCATGGTGTTGTGAAGGCTGTTTTCTCTTAGTCGTCTAGGTGAACGAGAACCTGGTTATAACCCGAGAAACCATCCAGTAAAGAAATTCGGCTAGACCCAACTACCTTTTGTAATATGTGGTCCATTTTTGGCAATGGGTAGTTGTCCTTCAGAGAGACCTTGTTCAGATTTCAGAAATCAATGCAAAGCCTGATTTCCCCAAATTTCTTTTGGGTTGGGACCATATTTGAGACCCATTTGGAAAATCATAGTGGAACTATGATTTTGGTGTCATACATTTTCTTGATCTCTTTCTCTATTAGGGGAAGTAACTTGGGATTGATTCTCCTAAGTTTCTGTCTGAAAGGTTTTTGATCTTCTTTTATTGGAATCCTATGTTGTATGATGCTAGTGTCGTAATATTTCAAGTCCTCATAACCCCAGGAAAATACATCTGAATATTCCTTGAAAATCTCAATGTACTTGAGTTTCTTCTCAGGGGGTAATGATTTGGAAAGTTTTACCATCTTGGGTTTCTCTTCTGTCCCTATATTACAATCTTCTACTTCCTGACCACTAGCTTCGATTTTCGATTTTTTAGCTACATCATTAAAATCAAATAGGTCTTCCAAAGAAACTAAACCCCTAGGTAAAACATTACTCTTTAAATGCAAAACATCAGATTCTATCTCATCTTCACCTAACCCTCCTGAATCTATCTTGTTTACACTATCATTTCCAAAATCAGATCTATTTACATTTTCATCCTCATTTTCTAGGTCTATGTTTGTACACTCGAAATCGTTTTTACATTGTAGAAAATGTTCAATTTGATCATCATTACAAAATACCTTCCAGTATCTAATGTTGTATGGGATAGTTGGTCTGCACTTCACCTTCACTGTGTATGGGTGAGTGGAATGAAAAGGTATCTTGCATGTGGCTGCTGATGTAGCTAATCCGTCTGCTAAAATATTCTGTCCTCTGGGCATCACCTGCAAATCAACTTCAGTGAAACATTTAAGGGAATCAAGAACAATATTCCTATAAGCTCTAAGATGGGGATGTTTCACTGCATACTCTCCTTTAATTTGTTTGATAATTAATTCAGAATCTCCCCTTACCATGATTTGTTTGGCACCAACCTTCTTCAGTAGTTTCAGACCGAGAATCAAAGCTTCATACTCAGCTATGTTGTTAGTGCATTGAAAATTCAGTTTGTAAGAATGGTTTTCTGAATACTTGGATTTGTGATTATGCAACCAAACTCCTACCCCAACTCCTTCTTTGCTTACAGCCCCATCAAAATCCATGCTCCAGAATCTGCTGGCAATTCTTCAGTTATCACATTTTTTTTTTTTTTCCGTTCGACATCAATGATTTTTGGGCCTTCTTTCGGATCAGATGTATCTTCTTCCAGCTGAGTGATCTGTTCTTCCATATCACCATCGTTATACAGAATAAAAGAATCTAGATCAGAGTGTGCAGAGTATAGAGGATAGTTATGTGGTTTTTCTTGATTGCTAACCATGTATGTCATCAACGTTTCTTTGTATAGTCTTCTCTGTTGTCCGAATAATGGGACGGTGGCATATGACATATCCAACTGCAATGTACCTTTCAACTTGGCCCCCCAAGACCGGGACAAAAACATACCATATTTTTGGGGAATGTCTGTGACCATGACATCCATAACCATGCTTTTTGTGGGAATCTGAACCAGGGTGATGCACAAGTCCTTGATCAAACCGATACACCTAACTTTACTGGAGTCAAAAGAGTGTAAATCCTTGTAAGGTCTGGTGACCTCGAGTCCCAATTTTTCCATCATTGCTTTAGGCATCAGATTATGGGAAGCACTTGAATCTAACATATCATTATGAAAAATTAGGTCGTGTATATTAAGGCTGATGTAAAAAGGAGTGACAAAACCATTGTCAGTTTGACCATCCACTTCAGGTCTGAACATGAGTTCAGGTTGATCATCTGTAAGGTTTACCGTATCCGAATGATTCTCCGATCCAACATTTAAGGCCTCCATGCCTATATCAGGTTCAATTCTCAGTTCTTTGATCACCTGCGATCGGTAAGCATCCTTACTCATCAACTCAGAAAGAGGAATGGGAATTTTCACTTTGGCTAATTCCCCTTCGAGGCTGAAAGGAGTAGGTGCTCTGCTTTGGCTCTGCAATTCTAATTTATCCACCGTAGTATTCTGGGCAGAAGTGTTTGGTGGGTTGGTTGATGAAACCTTATTTTGCGATGATATTTTCAAAATGGTAAGGTTTCTTTTTTGCTGGAACTTCAGTATTACCTTTCTCAGGGATCTTCTCGGTAGAAGGCTCGGGGGTTTTCTTGGTTTCGACTGTCTTTTTTGTTTTGGTTACCTTTTTTGGGGAACTTTCGTCTGTATTTTTGCTTCACAGATTGTACTATTGGTGTACCTCCATAATGGAATTTTCAAATGCCTACTGTTTGGTATCTTCAGCTTCTTCGCTCAACTTTGTTTGAGAAAGAAGAAAAAGTTCTTGCTCTTCCTGGGTGAGGAAAATTGCTTTGTTATCGTGAATTCCCATGAGTTTTATGTGTGTATCCTCCAGTTCTTTAATTACCTCTTCTCCTTCATTGGCATAATTTTCTTGTAGGGGTGGTCTGATCTATTGATTAGGACCTCTCTGTTCTATTTGATCCCTAGGATCTCTCTGCCTGATTTGAGGAGGGTTTCTTTTGAAGTTAGGATTCCAAATTTGAGGAGCTGGTGGGTTTTCTCTGGGAGGGTTTCTTTCGAATACAGTAAGTCTATCCATCATTATTTCCATTTCTATGGCTAAGGAATCCAATTTGGAATCAAAAGAAGATGTGGGAGGTTCCTCTTTAATTGTGACTCTCCTCTCTGTCCTTTGCCGTGCCCTTTTTGCTAACAGGTTGGCCTCCACACTTATTGTGCTTTTCTGCATGTCCTCCAGGGTGGTGGAGTTTCTTTCCCTTAATTGATATGACATATTAGCATCAAAACCATCAGGGAATTTTATCAATGCCAAACCTTGTGGAGGTTTAATATCAGCTGGAATTGTAGTGTATAGATTGTTGAAACGGGTGTAGTAATCCTGTACTGTCTCACCTTGATTTCTCCTGATGTTTTCGTATTCTGACAAGATCTGGAGAGGATTTTTCTTTACCTCCCATCTATCTAGAAAACTCCTTTGAAACACTGTAAGGTCGAGCACTGAGGCAGTTCGTAATCCCTTGTACCATTTCTTGATGTCACCTGTCAAAATCTGTGCAAACAATCTCATTTGAATGTCAACTTCATCTACTTCTTGTAGGTCAAAATAGTCATTCATTTTATCCACATGTTGCTGTGCGTTCAAGGGCCCGGTACCATCGAACTGAGGAAGTCTCATTTGATAATCCTGGGGCATAGCGTGTAGAGGTGCGACCAACACCAAGGGAGCATATCTGGCTACCATGATAAGTGGAGGAGGCAGGACAACAGTCTGAATGATAAGAGGGGTGGTGACAGAAGATGAGGACGAGGAGGGGCTAGCTGGCACAGAGTGAGTGTTTAGAGGTTTAGCAGTGGGAGACAAAACTTCAGGGGTCCGAGGTTGCAATACGGTTGGGTCTATGCATCCAAAAATAATATGTACAAGCTTTTAACAACCTCTAAACATTATTTCTTTCTCAGATTTGCAATTTTTTCAGAAACAAAATTTTCTTCTAGAAAAAGAAAACGTGAGATTAAAATTTGTTTAGTTCGTTCTTCCCCAGCGAAGTCACCACTATGTTAACGCTCTGTAAATTCCCAGAGTTTGTTAGGAAAGAAGGGATTTACCAGAGGTAACTTATCCAACCACTTCGAAGCTGGGATCTAGCCCTACCAGCTTCAGAGAGGGATCTCTCTGTATGATTTAGATATGTTTCAAATTTAGAATATTAGGCTAGGTGAATAAAATATGTTTGTTTTGTTTGTTGTCGTTTTCGTTAAGTTGGCTGAGATAGATTTACACATCCATTGGGCCTTGGGGTTTGTATTATGAAATAAAAATCTAAACCATAAAATGAAAAAACCTTTCGCAGGGCGAGATAATGCACTCGTTGGATTATTTTAGCAGTAAAAATGAGGAATAGCAGAAAAAGTGAGAATGCCATTTACAACAAAGAAGCAACTAAGAATTTGTTTATCGCAAAATCAGAGGATGAAACACTAAAATCTTTAAAGTCAGAAACAGGGTATCCAAAGATAAATCCTACAATGCTCGTTACTTTCAAAGATTATATTTAGAAAACAATGCGATAACTAAGCGAGAATAACATTTAACTAAGAAAGGAAAACATCACCAATGAGTACACGCAAGAATCCTGTGAAAAATCCTCTTTGTATTAATGGAAGATCTCTTGATAAAAATATTACAGTTTGGTAGCTCACAGGGCGTAAAGATCAACCCTCAGTACTTCGAAATGTGAAGTATTTATAACCAAAATTACAAATGATCCTATCATTAAAGATCAGGATGTGGTAAATCTATTTTTAGCTTAACTAACTTAACAAACTACAAAAATATAGGAAACTGTTTGATGATGTGTCGAAACTTCATGTTGTTTTTTGGGTGAACCGTTGGTGAGGCCTATGCATGACCTCATCTAACTAGATAGCTGACTAGGCTTGGACAGCTCATCGACTACTCGATCAGATTGCAAAGCTCTTCCCATCGAAGATGACTGGGAACGACAACTTTGAGTAATCTTCGGTAAACTTCATCCATCTCTGTGTACTTAGCAAAAGTTGGCTTGATGATGAAGATGTACTGGATCTCATTCTGTATGCTGATGCCCAACTGTAGAGCATCTAGGAATGCCTTTCCAGTGATACTGCATTGTATTCCTGAGAATTTTGAACTATCTTTAGCCACAGTGGCTAGTCTCTTTTTGTAATCGGGGAGCGTCATCAATTTGTCATTTATCACTTTCAAACTAGGAAGACCCTTCTTCTGTAGAGCCTCGATCTTGCTAAAAAACCTTTGCACTCCTAGGTCCATAGCCTGAACCTTTTCTTCTAGCTGCAACATCAGTCCTCTCTTGGTCAGGACTCTCTTGACCTCAAGGATGGTCTCTATTCTATCTTCAATTATCAAATCTTCCATCTCCTCTCTGGTTTTAGAATTCAGGAATTTGACGATTTCAGTAGCCTCTATAGGCATCTCTCCCAATTCTGATCTTATCTTCTCGATGGCTTGTTTACTTATTTGTACCAATTCATTTTTCTCAAACATAATTTGTATCATTGGCCATATTTCATTTATGGACTTGGTGATGTTTGTCCAGACACTTTCTTTGACTTCGGCTAGTGTTTTGCCTACCACTGTTTGCTTCTAAAGCTGTTGTAACTCTTGTTTGAGCTGGTCTGACACTTGTTTTTCCTTGGAGTAGCTGGTTTGGTAAGAAGATTTGAGTTCCTAGAGGTTCTCAATCTCCTTTTTGAGCCTGCTAATCTCTGTTTCTTGCAGATTCATCTCCTCCATGGATTTAGCTAGTTCAACAGTCTTTTCCAGAGACGTCAGTGGAGTTGCCGATGGAATTTTTTCCAGGGACGGTGTGTTCACTTCTGAGAGTGGAACTGCACTCAATTGAATGAATTCCATGGGTTTTGATTGATCTTCCTCTTTCACTATTTTCTCCAGTTCAGCTTCCATTTCCTTCAATTGTGCATTCTGCTCCATGATTAGCTTAAGCATCTCATATTTTTCTCCTTCTGTCTCCGTCATTTCCTTTGCCTGTGAGTCTACTATTGGTGGTAGCTTCAATTGTTTCCTCAGAGACACTATGTCAGCATTTTTCTTCTTGAGCATCTCCTCGACTTCTTTCACATTCGAGGGATCATATCTGATCTTGAGGACCAGCTCTTCCAATGTCTTGATCCTGTTATCCTTGGAAAAGGATGATATTTTTTCCAACTTTAGTTGAGTCTGGATGTTGTTCAGAGATACCTGTAGCTTGGATGTAGTGGTGGAAGCATTGGCCAATGTGGAGAAAACCATTTCTCCAGTCTGCCTGTGCAGATCCATTTGATCAGCTGGATGCACATCCTTAGTCTGGAATTCGAAAGTTGCCCTTTTGTAATCAGTGATTACCTTTGGGTCTGGCATCTGTGCTTGGAGAAACACCATGTGAATTCTACCCTTCTCAGTGTCGAATGATGATAACAGTCTGTGTTGTGTAGTCGATGTTTGCTTCCAGAACTGAGCATATGTGCTTCTAGTCAGCGTGTGATTCTTTTTCTTGATCAAATCGTATTTCTCAAAGATACTCAGCTTCTACCCTGCTTTTCCTGGCTGGTTTATTGGTGGAGTATCTGTAGGCTTCTTTGGAAATACTGTGGTTATGATCTGCTTGCTGCTTGTACTAAGGAGTGACCGATCCACCTCCATAGTTGTAGTGAATGGAATTTCCTTTTCACCAGCTGTGTCAGGTGCCTGAGTGGTTTTCGGCCTCTTTGTGTGCAATTGGAACTCTTCAGATGATACTTCAGTGACATAAGGCAAAGTGTCCTTCCTGGGCCTTTTCTCCTTTGGAACCTATGGTGTAGTCGTCTGTGAAACAGTGACCGAAGGGTCCTGTTGTTCTGTCTCAACCAGAGTGTTTGGATCCCATTCTGTCTGGTTTGTGAACTTCTCTACCTTAGGCCTAGATATGTGAACATACAAGATATTCTTATTTTTGATCCTCATCTCGGAAATTATCCCGCACAGATCATAGTGCCACGTGAAACTAACATAAAATTTCATTTCTTTTAGCAGTCTGTCTGCTTCCTCTCCGGTGCCTCGGTTGTTGCAGATGAAAGACCCAATCTGCCCTTTGATTCTGAGCTGCTGCTTCTTCTTCAAAGACACAAAATGTATGTCGTCTGAGTTTATCATCTGTCTTATGTATTCCAGGGAAAAAATTCTAACAGGTAAGTACCTGGGAAATTTATATTGGGCCAACTCGCATCCATAGACTCTAATCTCAGTATGATTTTGGTACAGGTACCAATCACTAGTCTTTGTAAGGTCTGAGAGATGTAGAATCCTCTGAATTTCCTCATTAATTATGGGTTCGGGTCTGCTGCTGAGCATACTCACCACTGGGTGGTAGAACTGCTCGATGAACTGCTTGAAACTGAATTCTGTGGATTTATGTCTGAGCAGAGAAGTTCATGTTGTTACTGCCTATGGTATACCATCCTTGTCCATCTTCTGCATAGAAAAAGAGAATTTGTTGGCTTGGAAGAAAATGAACAGGTATGCCAGTATTGAAGAATACTGGAACATCCCTTCTGTGGAAAAATTTATGAATTGTTCGTGAATGTTGTCTTCCAGGAACCTGCTGTAGTCTAACTGTGTAGTGGGTTTCTCATCAGTGGAGAAAATGGATAGAAAACCCAAAATGGGTTCATCTACCCATTGATCTGAAAAATATCCAAGAAAGGCACATAGTGACGTGATGACCTAGTTTCCTTTTATTTAGAATAGGGAGGAAGGATAAGGGGGGTTTGTAGTGGGGAGTTGAGCGGATTGTGGAAGAAAAAGTTCAGAAATCTGAGCGCTTTGAGGAAACGACAGCTTCTGGTAGAGCTCTGTGATGATTTCGAGGTTAAACGGTGAGGCAGATTCGGCTCTCGATATCTGCATCATTTGGTCGATGGTTTCTAGTGTGATGAGGAAAATAATTTCCCCGGATGAAGACACAATGGCTCTTTGTTCGGGGATATAATGGGCTTGGAACTTGAGGGAGAATTCTGGGAAGTGGTGAATCTGGGGGAAAAGATACAAGGGTAGGTTGGACTCCCAGAGCCCAATTTCGTCACTCTGGTCTAGGAAAACTTCTTTAAGCCATGACTGTAGGTCTGCGAAGTCAAATTCACATCTCGTGTCTGTGATTAAGTAGTATTTTTCGGCCAGAGGAATCCTATCGAGGTCGACAGGAGGCAGGAGAAAAGGATTATCCTCTCCTTATGTTCTCTTTGATTTTGGTGCCATCACTGTAACAATACCTGGAAATAAAACAAACGGTTAGTAGGGATGACTATGGCTTTGGGTAACTGACCGTAACAGATACGAAACGGGAGAATATGCTCTGGTGTGACAGGAAAAGGTATTTTTCTGGTGAGATGATATAGTAAGCGAATGGAAGAAGATGGGAAATAGTGGTTTTGAATGAATGGATATCCGTTGGGCACGGAAAACAGGTCAGCAAGCTAACTGATAAGTCAACCAGTAATAAATTGCCAATGGATCATTTGGAGTGTGAGATGGAAGGTAATGATGAATGGCGAATGTGACTAGGTGACGTGGTAGGTGTTGATTGGGGAAAAAGGCCACAGTGACAAGACTGACCATGGGTGAACAAGGGAGAAAAACTGACATAGTTATGGGACGTGACTCTTGTGGAAAAGGTGGATGACGACGTCATGAGGCGACGAAGTATGTCAGACAATAACAGGTGGTGGGATTTAGAACCAATGGATTTATGCCATGTATAGATAGGGGGCCCGCCAGAGAAAATTCCTTTCTGGACCCCNAAAAACACCACGAGTCGTTGATTTGCGCACTTCCTTCTCAACCGCAGATCTGTGCACAATCTTTAAAACACATTCTGGAGACCCCCCCCCCCTCCCCCTCTGTTAAAAGTAGAACATATGGGGGGGTCTAGAATCCAATATAGACTATAGATTTAGGCATCGAAGCCTGATTCATCTAGATGTGCACCTATATTATCTCTGATTCCTGACCCCCCCCCCCCACCGTTAAAGGTAGAATGGTCGGGGGGGTCCAGAAAGACTTGTCAATTGTAGATCTGGGTGAAAACATCTGGGCCGTTCATACATGATCTGGGCATAATTGTGTGCACGAAGGCATATGCGCCTTGAAAAACTTAGGATAAGTGCATATCGTGGGTTTTCCCAAGATTTTCCATGTTTTTATCACCAAGGGGGTTAGAGATCAAAAATTTCAATCATCAAAGGCATGGTTCAACATCGATCATCCTACCTGTTTTATTGAGATAAAGCAAAATACCC
The DNA here is from genome assembly GCA_009831015.1 of Picea engelmannii. NCBI lineage: Eukaryota > Viridiplantae > Streptophyta > Pinopsida > Pinales > Pinaceae > Picea > Picea engelmannii. The sequence continues at coordinate 66,417 of ML783482.1, read as the reverse complement.
TATGCTCTAACCTAATTACCTATAAAAATTAGTCCAGATTAAACTGTTGGACTAAGAAATTACTCTATCCTGGGGTTATCTGACCAAGATTAGGCAGTTTGGTCAAATTTATTCACTAACTGAACTAAATCACTTGGCTAAGATTAAATAGTTTAGCCAAGATTATTCACTACTCCTATCAACATCAATTCAAAATAACTTGGCCATGCTTGAAAGGTATGGACCAAGTCATTGTTATTGTATGGGGCTTTATTGAATTTCTTTTATGCCCTCTTTTATTTTTTTTCTTTTCTCTTTCTCTTCTTTTCTTTTTCTCTCAAATTATTTGCAGAATGAAAAATCATTTGACAAACAAAACCACTAAATAGATAACATTTCAGTCACCAGTTGATCCTATAAATTATAGGGTTATAACAGAGTCTTGGCAGGTCTTCCCTAACGATGAGAGCATTTGTGATTTCATTCAAAATGAACATTTTAAGCCTAAGAAAATTATATCCATAGACGACAACAAGATTCCTAAAGGCTTGACTCCTCTAGAGATTTCATTTTCATCAAGTGATGTAGGAAACAAGGAGAAATAGAAATAAAAGGAGTCAAAAAGGAAGGTGGGTGAAACCATCTCCTTGAACATTGGGACACCCGAGGCTCCAAATAATGTTAAAATAGGTGCCAAATGTTTAGATGAAGAGAAAATGAAGTTTGCCAATCTACTTGGTGAATTTCAAGATGTTTTTGCTTGGTCTTATGAGGATCTTCATGGTTTTGATCCTGTTCTTATACAACATGCCATCCCCATTAAAGAAGGCATAAAACCAGTTAGGAAAAAATAAAGACCCATCAACCCTGCGTTAGAAGCAACTATTCGAAAGGAGTTGGAAAAACTCTTGAAGGATGGAATCATCTTTCCGGTCAAGTACTCTGAGTGGGTTTCAAATTTGGTTCCTGTTCGGAAAACAACTGGTCAGATCAGATTATGCATTGATTTTCACGCATTAAATCGAGCTAGTATAAAATATCACTTCCCTCTCCCTAACATGGAAATGATTTTGCAGCAAGTTGCAGGGTCACAAATGATGTCCTTACAATCAAATCAAGGTTAAAAGGGAAGATAAATATAAAACCACCTTTATTACTCATTGGGGTACCTTTGCTTATGAGCGTATGCCTTTTGTATTATCTAATGAAGGTGCCACTTTTCAAAGAGATATGCAAATAGCTTTTGACGATTTGATTGGTAAGATCATTCAGATCTACCTTGATGACTTAACAATGTACTCTAAAATACGATCAAATTATTTTGGTCATCTGAGAAAAGTTCTCATGTGATGTAGGAAATTTGGCATTTCTTTAAATCCTTCCAAATCCATTTTTTGTGTTACCGAGGGCAAGCTCCTTGGACACATTGTCTTCGATTCAGGAATAAGCATTGATCCTGAAAGGATTGATTCTATCCTTAATCTACTTGCTCCCACTTCCAAGAAAGAGGTTCAATATTTTATGGGGGTTATTAACTTTTTCCGTAGGTTTGTTCCATATTTTGTTGTGATGGTCAAACCAATTCATAATTTGCTTAAGAAAAATCACTCTTTTTCTTGGACAAATGATGTCAAAAATGATTTTGAAGGGATTAAGAAAGAAATCTGTTCCGCACCGATTTTGGTGAAGCCAGATTTTAAGAAAGAATTCACAATATATACTAATACCACCGAGGAGGCAGTTTCTACTGTCCTCATGCAAAATGATGACCAAGGAAATGAAAAACTAGTGGCTTACATGAGTCAAAGTCTGTCTAATGATGAATTTAAATACTCTTTTATTGAGAAACAAGATTTCCCTCTTGTTAAAGTTGTTGAAAAGTTTCGCCACTTCATGTTAGGTAAGAATACATTGGTAAAAGTACCTTTACCTACTGTCAATTTTTTTCTCTCATAGACTTATCTTTCAGGGAAGCTTTCACATTGGATTGCCAAGATCCAGGAGCATGATTTGAATATCGTTACTTCTACCACGATAAAGGGACGTGACTTAGTGCTTCACTTAGCTCAGCATGCTGAGAATAATGAAGAAATTGATGAAGAGGATAGCTCCCTATCAACTCTCGTTTACATTAATAACCAAATCCTCTGTGTTTGAACATCCCTGTTAGGAAAATTTAGTTTACTACTTACAAAACCAAAGATGTCCAGACGATTTAGACACTAATCAGAGGAGAAGGCTCCATCTTGAATATGAAAGATACATCATTATAGGAGACTTCTTGTTTCAAAGGTCTGTTGATGGTGTGTTTCTTCTTTATGTAGACAATGAAGACGCACATAAATTGTTGCAAGAAGCTCATGGTTCTTCAAGTTCTGTCATTCATGTAGGAGGCCATTTTTCTACTAAGACCACTTATTTCAATATTATTAGGAAGGGATATTATTGGCCTTCGATCTTTTGTGAATCTTATTTTTTTTTGAGATCTTGTGACAAGTGCCAAAAATTTGTAGGTAAAGAACGCCTTTAAACCATGCCATTACAACCTGTCCTCCTAGAATTTCCCTTTTCAAAGTGGGGATTGGATTTTATTGGTCCTATTAATCCTGCATCTTAAGAAGGACAAGTTTTTATTTTGACGACCATTGACTATTTTACAAAATGGGCTGAAGCTGTCCCACTTAAGAATTTAACAGATGATCAGGTAATTTCCTTCCTTGAGAATAACATTTTTTCCAGATTTGGTCTTCCATTAGAAATTATTACAGATAATGGTCCCGCTTTCATTTCTGCTAAGCTGACCCAATTTTTAGCTAAGTTTGGGGTTAAACATTTCACCTCATCAACTTACTATCCCCAAATAAATGGGCAAGCTGAGTCTACCAACAAAAATCTGGTAAGAATCGTCAATAGGCTCATCAAAGATAAGCCTCGTCAATGACACACTCTCCTCACTTACGCCCTTTGGGCAGATCGAACTATCGCTAAGGTAAGCAGTGGTTTCACTCATTTCCAACATTTTTATGGTCAAGAAGCCCTCCTGTCAATTGATCTGGAGCTTTCTTCCTTAAGGTTGATGCTATAGATCGAAGAATTAAATTCTTCCGATGTTTCACAAAGAATAAACACACTCCTAGATTTGGAAGAGAAAAGGATGTTTTCTTTGGATAATATTGAAAGGAGACAACAAACTACTAAGAAGTATTTCAACAAGAGTGTCAAGACTGTCAAATTTAGGGTCAATGAAAAGGTATTGCTATGGGATTCAACTCATGCTGATAGGGGAAGAAATTCAAAATTTCAAAAACTATGGCTGGTTCCTTTCAAGATCTCTTTTTTCTTAGCTACTAACTCTTATATTCTAAAAGATTTGCAGGAGCGATTTTTTTCCTACAACACTATTGGTTCTCACTTGAATCATTACGTGGAACCAAATTGAAAAGTTCTAACACTGTTTATATTTTCTGTAGATCAGTAGTCTAACTCTGCTTTCAGTTTTTCACTATTTTTTCTTTTCTGCTTTACAGTAGTTTGATTTCTGCTTTCTATTTTAAACATTTCCGACTGCTCTTACATTTTCGGGTTTTATTTTATTTTATTTTATTTATTTATTTATTTATTTTTTTCTGTTGTTTACATTTTGCAATTTTATTCTGTTATGATTTCTGTTGCTTTTTCGTCTTTAATTGATTTTGGTCAAGAATAAGATGTTGGATTAGTTCTGCCACAATGACACTCCTACAAGATATTGTTAGTCGATAAAAATCAAGCTTACATGGCTGTTACGGTGTTTCCCCTGAAGGCACACTTGAACTTTCTATCTACCTCCATTGTTGTCTTTTAAAGAAATCGGTTATCTCCCACTTCTGCTTTCCATTTCTTCGTCCATTTGAGTATTTCAAAGAGCAAGTCCATAATTTTTCTCCTTGAAATAAAATAGCATATTCTGGTTGAATGATTATGCATACAGGGATGAACCCCCTCATACTTAACCTTTTTCATGAGTTATTCCGAAATTCCCAGTCACTTTTCCATTAAATCCGCTCACTTCCCCCCATGGCATAATTATTCTGGTTATATCTTCTTAATTTACTATTATTGGTCTGCGAAACCATGAGTTCTGAGTTCTAAATCTATTGTAAACAAATTTCCCTTGGATTCGCTAGTTTGTTGATGATTAAAATCGCAACGAGGATTTCACCCGCAAAGTATTGCTAAAGCCTATTAATTATACGCTAATGATATATATAATACTAGTAGGTGGGACCCCCTTGTAAATTGGAGGATCGGATCTAGTTCCTATTGGATGTTTTTACTGCTGTTCAACACTACTTACAGGTTTGAGCATGATTGATGATCAATGTTGGTTCTATTTGTGACATATGGATGATGGATAATGCATGTTTTTGTTAATCCCTAATATTGGCTCATTACCCCTTAAATGGGGCATATTAGATTAGTAATGCTATTTTATTTATGTCGGCTCTAGGCCATTAGTTGTAATTTAGATTAGTAATGTTATTTTAATTATGTCGGCTTTAGGCCATTATTTGTAAT
>ML783482.1:17569-56512 GCA_009831015.1 Picea engelmannii | reverse complement strand
TCTTGTACTTGAACATTTAAGTGGGGTAAAAGGAGGTTGCCCCCTCGAAGAGGCTTATTATCTGAAATTATCTCTTTTTCAAGGCGTTGAGTACTTTTCCTGAGGTTTTTCTATGCTATATTGAAGTTTGGTTCTTAACAGCTTTTTCTCTTTCTCTAGGCTCGAATGTCATGTCGTAATGTCCTATGATATCCGTTGTTATCTTTTCTATTTACTCCTCGAATTATTACTTGTGCCACCTGTAAAATATACCTGTTAGTAGCAACAAATAAGAGAAATTGAAGGGAAATAAGAACAATTGAAAAAAGACAAAAGAAATAGTAACAAAATGCAAAAAGAAGAGATTAAACTATGAAACTATGCTACACTACATGCATTGAAATTAAAATGATCGTTGTTAATCCTAGCTAACAAGTCAATAGCTTTGCGATTTGTTGAGTTATGTGAAAACATGGTTGATATTCGTATGGTATAGTGGGAAATGGTTAATGTGATGTGGGTGGTGTGTTTGACAAAGTGATGGATGTTAAGTTCGATGCATAGATTAATTAAGAGAATTTATGGAAGGCTGGCTAGCGTGTACTAAGAAATTTAATGACTGGAGGATGGAGGCGATGTACATTGACTTCACATCACCCCATACCCCTTCCACTGGCCGTCACTTTGGCTGGCTATTGTTCAATTGAGTTTTTTTGTGGTTAGGCTCCGACTTTCAAGTAGAGGAAGAACTGCTCGACCAAGCTCGCATTTTTAAGGTGCATTTGGTTACAGGTATGTATTTTCTCCATCCATGAATCTACTCTGGTTATGAAATAGATATTGGCTCGGTGATGTATGGGTCTATTCTTTCCTTAAGTCTGGAAACTGTGTAAATTCATGATATTTTTCTGGGTTGAATGGTTGGTGTGTTTTTCATTGCAATAATGTTTGAAGTCACAGGTTCATTTATTTTTCTGAGTATTAGTAGCCATGAAGCCTCTCTATCTTCCTCATCAGTTTTGGGTGAAGGGTTTCATACATTCCCAATTTGTTGGTTGTCCCCTCCCCATGCTCGATCGTCTTGCTGTTATTGGGTTGCTGGTTTTGAAATACCTTTCATTTCACCTGGGTATGGGTTTGTTCATGCTACTGATGGTTGCGCAGTGGGTTATATTGCTTGGTCTCATCTCTGTTTTATCTCAACATTGTTAGTTGGTTGATTGGGAGAACTATGAGGGTTATACCCTACGTTTTCTAGGTGTTGTTACAGGACCAAAATGAATCCTTGCTCCTCTGTTCATAGTCTCTCCTATTACGGGGGTTGTCACCCTATCTACGAAGTTAGTGGTGATATATCCTGTGTGTACATCATTGGTCTCGAAAGTTCTCACTTGATGTTGGGGGTCGACTCCAGTCTCCTTGTGTTGGTCCATAGGGTGAATACTTGATTACTAAAATCATGGGTTTGATAAAGGGAACCTGTTATGTCCTGTTGGATACATGGTTGATGGTTATGAGTTGGTGGTGCGTCGTCGATAATATTCTATTGTTGGCTCATCTCTGTTGATTATCGTGATGGTGGTTTTAGTTATTGGTATTTATCCACTGCAATTGGTTATTATAACAGTCTAATTGATAAGCTCAGAATTGATTGGTTGATTGGAGAAATGGGATCGAATAAACAGTCAATGTATTTTACATTGTGATCATTGAATTTTTAACCCAACATTGGTTTTAATTGATTAAGTCACATCAATGCTTCGTGCGTGATGTGTGGGTATGTGTAGCCTTCCTACAACATGTTAGGTTGAGTTAATGATTGTTGTGACTGTGTGTTTTAAATTTCCAAATGGGAGTATTGCAATCTTGGTAGTTATGGTGGGCCATCCATTGTATATGCTTGGATATTACTTGATTTTGCCATCAAATTGGTCACAGGTTTTGAACAATGTGGTTTTGTTGCGATTGGGTCAATTTGAGAAACGGGGTTAGACATATTGTCGCTGTCTCCCTGTATATAGATTGATAGTTCATTGTCATGATATTTATATTCAGATCAATTAAACATGTGCAGTCATAGGAATACTCTTGTTTTTTATTAAATGGTCTATGTATCCTACATCATCGTATAAGTCGAAAGGGTGATTGTTGTGCATTTAAATGGCAAGTCAGGATATGTTGAGAATTGTGTTTGGCTATCCACTATGTATGGTTGATGGATATCATGCATTGTTTCAGAGATGGACACAAATTCTGTGACAATATGGTCTCATTATGACTTAATTGTTAAATGAACTTGAGGAATGGAACCGGGTGTGATTTTAGTGTCTGTGTTTGATTTGAAGAAATGATTCATGGACAGTGGTTGATGTTTTGATAGAGCATATTGGAACAAGTGAGTGTGCGTTCATTTAGAAATTGTTTTAAATATTAACTAAGGCAACTGGGAAGAAACAAAACTGTTATAGTTTGTTGTGGAATGCATGTTGTCTTGTTTGGAGACACTGTGTTGAAAATCTGATTACAAACAATGAACAAGTCAATGCACATAATTAATTGAATTATACACAATAGTTTTCATTTGATCACAACGATTATTTGGTTGGTGTTATTTCCTTTTACAGAATGGTTTTATGGATTACTTAATTAATTTTATGAACAATATCTGTTCTCTTTCCCTACCATTATTTCGCTTTTCGCTAATTACAATCCCATCGCCTTACCACAATAATTTTTCACTCCCTGTTCTTAAAATTTAATTACAATTAAGAAGAATTCTGTATTGAAGTAGTTTGAAATCGCAGTTCTTGATTAGATCGCAGTGATATTTTATTTGGTTTCATTATAGTTGATTGTTTGTTGTATTTGAGCAGTGACCATGTTCTTTCCCCCCTCATTTGATTGGATTGCATGAGTCTTATATGTTGTTGAGCCAAATTCTATTTCATATTTTGAAAGAGTTGTCATGTATGGTTGTTAAAGGAACTATTTGCTGATCAATTATGCATACAGGAATGAACTATTCAAATAAAAGGCTGAAAATTTAGGCCCATTATGCCCATGTCAAAGGAAAAGCCACTACTGCCCCTTTCTCACCTTCAAATGATTCTAATAAATCGTTGTCCTCCCGCATGCAATTGAGGGACGATTGCTCTTATGTGATCAGTGAGATTAGGCCTAAAGGATCCACACAGCCTAAGGAAAATCCTGAGGGTTTAAAAGGTGATAGCAACAACAAAGGAAAGATTGCCTCACAGACTAGAAAATATGGATTTTAAGTTTTATTTATTTATCTATTGTTGAGAACAATTGATTTCAGATTTTTGGACAACGGGTTTTTGGGATATATTGGTAATATATTTTGAAAATAATTTCAAATATCAATGAGATAAATTGTCAAATATGAATGTGATGATGGGAGTCACAAGGAGGGGTGTTTGTTTTAATTAACTAATTATGTTATGATTGTTAACAACTAAAGGGAGTCATAAGGGGTCCCACCTACTAGTTATTATTTATTTAAAACTCTTATTATGATTTATTACTTTCCCCCCTTAACTAAAAGGTTGGTTGAGGTTTTAGTTAACTTAACTAATGAAGTAGTTCAACTACTTCACCCAATTCTAATTTTCTTAAAGGAAAAATGAAAGGGATGAATAAAGGAGGATAGAAGGAGAAACATACTAAGGTTTGCTCTTTGAGTTTATGTTGAGATAGTTCATTTTTCATTCATTCCTTAATTTATCACAAGCGTAATTATTTTTTATGATATCAGGGTCTTATTGTAGACAACAAGATTTAGGGCTGAATTACATCATTCAGACACTTGTTTTTCAAATGTGTTGATATATATTTGATAGTCTGTGTAGACTTGTCTATTTGTGAATTAGTTTTCATGATTGACAAAGGCTATTGTGTAGAGTCGAGTGGGAAACAATCTATGGCAAGCTAATCCATCTTTTAGAGTTCATTTTTTGATTTTCTGTCAAAGGTCCTTTTGTATGTTCCATCGGGGATGTCTAAGTTTGACTTTGGTCCGAAATTTCTACACGAAAGTTTGTAAAGAGAATGACTCTTTGGTGAATTGGAATGAAATAAAGGATTTCTTTATGTCTCATCTGTCTTTATTATCATCTTGGTGTCATTACTTCTATCTCTACATTTATTTCAACAACTATTATATTCAGAAAATCATATTAAAATGATTTTTCTAGCAAGATTTTATTTGTAAAAAAAGACTAGCCTAAGAAATTATAATCAATAATTGTGAGTTAGGATTTTATTTTGATGGATATAAACATAAGGTGACATTCCCATCTATTTTTCTTTAGCCAAGCAAAATCTGAAAATGCTTGAGTAAGATCATTTCATATCTTTTCCTCAACACCCCTCTCCAAAATAACTTGGTTGATGATGAAGTAGGAGAGGATGAAGAAACTGATCCAGAAATTCATTATGTGGGTGACACCTCTCAATCCCCTCATTTAACTCAGTTTGCATATGAGGAGTCTCTTATGGACAACCAATTGAATGAATTGAGTAAAGGGGAAAAAGACAATGAAAATCCAAATAAATACAACTTAAGGTCAAAAAAGAAGGAGGGGAATCCTGGCACATCAGATCAGCCCAATACAACAGAAATTATGCTAAGGCTGTGGTTTCTAGCAACAAAGAAAAAGAGGAACAAAAACCTCAAACAATGATTAAGACCCCTGTACCAGAAATTAAGGAGATTCTGAAATCTATCTCTTCCTTCAGCTTTGAGAATGAAATTCAAAAGATAAAAATTCCAATGCCATTTTAAGAGCTGATTAAAAATGAAGAATTCAAAAAATATATTCCAAGATTCTGCAATTCGAGTCCTCCTCCAATTCCACAGACTCAGTGAGCCTTCAATATGAAAAACCAGTAGTCATATTGGGACCATTGGTAGAATATAGGGATGACTCTTCTCCTCCATTCTACACATCATTGAATATAATTCATGATAATTTTTTACACAAATGTTTGATGGACTCAGGTGCATCTCATAACCTTATGCCCAAAACTGTCATGGATGAGCTTGGTCTGAAAATTACAAAAACTTATCACGACCTATACTCTTTTGAATCCATAAAAGTGAAGTGCCTTGGGGTAATCAAAGACCTAGTTGTTACCTTGTTTCAATTGCCCATGAAGAGTGTGGTCATGGATATTGTGGTGGTTGATGTTCCCCCTAAGTTTGGGATACTCTTGTTAGGATCATGGATCAAGCACCTACGGGGAACTTTGCAGATGGACCTTTCATATGCCACCATTCCTGTATTTGGAGGAGAGAACATAAGGATTTATAGGGAAGAAAAACTAGCTTACATCATCAGTGATGAAGATAATTCTACAAATCACCCCATTTTTGTAGTTGATACTAATTTAAGATCAAGTATTTTACAGCTCACTGATGCTCCTCAATCACCTATTGAAATCATAAAACAACCTATTAAAACTTGTGAGGTTCCTCCTCAAAAAACCCTTGTATGGAAGATGTTTTTTGATGGATCCTCTTCTAAAGAAGGTGTTGGTGTTGGAGTGGTCATTATTTACCCAACTCAAGAAGTCATATCTTTGTCTTATAAACTAGAATTTGAAACTACAAATAATGTAGCAGAGTATGAGTCTCTTGTTTTGGATTTGAGGGCTGCTAAATATATGAAGATTGAAGAATTAATAGTGTTTGGAGATGTTGAACTAATTGTACATCAAATTAAAAAATTGTATCAAGATAAACACCCCAGGTTAAGGAATTACAAAAATTAAGTTTGGGATATTATTGATATTTTCTTCTCTGCTTTTAATATCTCTTTTTTTCCAAGAGAAAAAAATACTATGGAAAATTCTTTGGTTGTTTCTGCAAGTAATTTTAAAATTCCTTTTCCCCCCAAGCTCAAATATGATGTGGAAGTGAATTATAGACCCTCTATACCTGACAATGTCAAACATTGGAAGGTATTTGAGGATGATCTTGAGATCAAAATATTTATGGAAACCGTGGAAGAGTTTTCTTCACTTCATATTGATCAAGATCATGATGATACCAAAAACCCTCATGATGATATTTTCCTTAATAAAATTGCAAACCACAAGATTTTTCAATTGCCCAGTAACCATATTCTGAAAGGATTAGTTCCTTTGGAGAGATTATTTGACAAAAATGATTTTGCTGTGAAGGTTAAAGGTTCAAGTGAAGAGGATGATATGACATAATGTAACTTAGGTACAAAGAAAAATCCAAAATATGTCAAATTGTCTAGTAGTTTATCAAAGGAGAAAAGGGATGAATATGTGAAGTTATTATAGGATTTTGTTGATGTATTTTCCTAGAATATGAATATCTACAAACTTATGACAGAAGCATCATTGAACATAACATCCCTTTGAAAGAGGAGACCAAGCCATTTAGGTAGAAACTTAGATAGTTAAATCCCATGTTGCTGCCTATTATGGAAAAGGAAGTTAAGAAGTTACTTGATGCCAAGATCATGATACCTTTAAGGTACTTTGAGTGAGTGGCCAACTTGGTTCATGTGAGGAAGAAAAATGGTGAAACCAGACTTTGTGTTGATTTCAAGAATATGACCAGAAGTTCCAAGAAAGATAATTACCCCTTGCCAAAGATGGAGAATATTTCATAGAGGGTAATTGGTTCAAAAATAATGTCTATGATTGATGGCTTCTTAGGCTACTATCGGATCTCTATCCTACCTGAAGATAGAGAGAAGACAATTTTTACTACTCCTTGGGGCACATTCATGTATGCTAAAATTTCCTTTGGACTAATGAATGCAGGAGAAACCTTTCAACGAGCAATTGATATTTCCTTTATTGGGGAGAAGGAAAAATTTGTGGTCATCTATCTGGATGACCTTACAGTGTTCTCAAGATATGATAAGGAACATTATCATCATTTGAAAAAGGTCTTCTTGAAGTGTAGAAAGTTTGGGCTCTCTCTCAATTTGAAGAAGTCTTTGTTTGCTATGAAAGAAGGCAAGTTGTTGGGACACATTGTATCAACAGAAGGAGTAAGGATTGATCCAAGTAGAGTAGAGTCCATCCATACTTTGTCTCTTCCTATATCCAAGAAGGAAGCTCATTATTTCTTGTGTAAAATAAATTTTCTGAGAAGATTCATCTCTAACTTTTTGAATTGGTTAAGTACATTACATATATGATTAGAAAGGGGAATGAGGTGAAATGGACTGCTGAAGCTCAAGATTATTTTGACCAAATCAAACAAGCATTGACTGAAACACCTATTCTCATCAACCCTGATTATTCAAAGAAATTTATGATAATCTCTTTTGCCTCATATGACACATTGGTTGTTGTCCTTCTTCAGAAAAACACAGATGGGATGGAGCAACCTATTTCCTTTTTTAGCAGGGCATTAAGGGATGCAGAGATAAGGTATGATATTATGGAAAAACAATCTTATGCTTTGGTTAAAGCCCTCAAATCCTTCAGAGTATACATTCTGCATTCCAATATTATTTCCTATGTCCCATCAACCTCTGTGAAAGAAATACTTATCCATCCTGACATAGATGGAAAGAGGAACAAATGGATTGCCAAAATTTTGGAGTTTGACCTTGAAATGAAGCCTACTAAGTTGCTGAAAGGCCAAGGTTTATCTAGATTGTTGGATCAATCAAATTGCAAAGAAATGGGGGTTAATTTCATGAACCTAAACTATGAAAATGAGGAAACTAATATTTCTGTCAAAGGCTCTGATATCAGTCCCAACTTGGCAGAATGCACTTGGTACAAAGACAACAGTTATTTTCTACAAAAGTTGTAGCCTCGTGATGGTTTGGAGAAGAAAAAGGTAAGAGATTTGAAGCTAAAGGAAATCAGATATTATATAATTGATCACATATTATATTGGAAACATCCTCTAGGAGTTCTCTTGAGATGTCTAGATCCATAAGAGGCTCAAAAGGCCATGATTGATTTTCATGACAGCTTGTGTGGGGGTCATCACTTTTGGAGAACCACAACATATAAGATCCTCAGGGCTGAGTATTTTTGGCCTAGCCTTTTTACTGATGTTTATGCAAAGATTAGAGCCTGTGACAAATGTCAAAAATTTTCAGGAAAGCAACAACTCAAATCTTTGCCTTTGAAGCCTGTGGTGGTTTCTATCCCCTTTCAGTAGTGGGGACTTGAATTCATTGGGGAAATTCATCCAACATCAAGTGGTCAACACCAATTGATTTTGACTGCAATTGACTATTTCACCAAGTGGATAGAAGCCATTCCTACAAGGAGTGCCTCACACAAGGTAATCATTGGTTTTCTTGAAGATATTATGTCAATATTTGGTTGTCCAAGCAAAATTGTTACTAAAAATCCTACCTCTTTCAAAGCTGAACCATTGGTGAAGTTTTGTGAGAAGTATGGGATTTCATTAGTCCATTATACTCCTTATTACCCCCAAGAAAATGGTGTAGCAGAGTCTTCTAACAAGATCCTTGTAAAGATCATCAAGAAGTTACTAGAGGACAACAAGAAAGATTGGGACTCAAAACTGAAATTTTCCTTATGGGATGATAGAGTTACTACAAAGAGATCACTTGGTATTTCCCCCTTTCAGCTTGTATATGGAATTGAAGCTATTTTTGATACTCATCTTTCCTTTCCTGTGGCAAAGTTCCTTCAGGATCAACAAGGAGAACCAGATGATATGGTCAGAAGGATACAAAAACTGGTAGAGGTACAACAAACTAGGGAGCAACTCCTTGATAAAGAACAAAATCATCAACAAAAGATCAAGCAAGCCTTTGACAAGAAGGTAAGAAAATAATATTTTCAACTGGGAGATATGGTTCTCAAGTGGGATTCACCCAAGCAATACAAAGGAAAACATGGTAAATTCGAAGCCTTGTGGATTGATCCTTTCAATAATTCTGAAGTTTTTCAAAATAATACTTATAAATTGCAGAACTTGGAGGATTCTGAATTTTTTGGTGGCCCTGTTCATGGGAACTTTATGAAGAAGTATTTTTCTTGAGCCATGAATGGCTGTCTCATCCATGGTAAATATCACTTTTTGTTTTTCTTTATAGTTGAATAAATGACCCCATATCCCTAGGATAAGACATTGAAGCTTCTTATTCTTGGCAACTCACAAGGAGAATGCCATCCCCGGTGGAGCCAATGTTATCACTTGAAGTTGTTATGGGTCAATTTCATCCTTAGATTTTTTATTTTTATCCTTAGTATTGTTTAAGTGTTACTTTTGATCTTCTCCTTAGGGTTTTCTTAGGTTTTACCACAAATAAATTTAAGGTTGAATGTTGGCCCATACCTTTGGTTTATACCTTCATCTCATCACACGATTAGACAACCATCACCATCACCCTTATGCCACCACTATCCTGACATGCCACTACTTCCACTATGATCTTAAACCCCTCCACTATGTCCCTCTACCCATTAGAAGGTCAAATCAAAGTTGTTTTAGTACGCTTCCATCTCATCAGGACTTTTCATAGCGCATCTTGAGTACATCTTTCCTATTTACCATTATTTCACTTATGAGGCTTGTGTCAGTCGATCTCATTTTTTTTCAGCATCCATGATTTAAAGGAAATAAGTTGGGATTTATTCATTTAAAATTGTCTAACTCTTTTCTCAAAGATTTGAATTTTTCTTCTAGTTCGACACTGCAGAAACTCCTAAGTTCAGACAGGCACTGTGGAATCTGCTAAAGACTAGTTGGCAGAGGGGAATTGAAGTTTAGAGATGTTGTAGGAGGTTTTATACAATCAGAAGCATATCTACATTCAAGCCACGGTGTCCAGGTACTCCTTCAATTTTTTGAGCTCTGTTGAAGATCATATTAAGGCTATGCTTGTGTTTCCCCTCCTGGGCACCGCGAATTGATGGTTTATATTACCAACCTGCCTCGTTTACCTTTTCTATCACCAATTATCAGCTAGCTACAATACTTTAAACCTCTTGTACTACAATTGATCCCATCCTGCTGTCAGAGCCATTTTTCCTAGCTCTTTCCTGGCCCTTGCTGTTATACTGCTAAATCTGCTACGAATTATGCTATGGATCCCCTGTTCTAGCACTGTGAGCCTGTGAATCAAACTTAACATCATTATCATCTTATCACATAACCCGCATCAACTCATTTCCTTTAGATTTTCAATTGTTATTTCAAATCGAAAGTCTGTCTACTTGGAAATTTAAAGAGCCTTGCTGATTAAAATGGTGAGGACCTTGCAAATGATGGTGAATTGTTAGCTTAAACCTTTGGCATCTACTTCCTCCCAACATATCCATTTTCATGAAGGGTTTTCTTCCATTTATTAACCATTAGTTTCCCTTTCATAATCTTAGAAGTCAAATAGACAGGAAAACTCTGAAGCCTTAGAAGAAGCCAATTTTGAAAACACCATCATTTAAAACCCTAAGACCTATGTCCTTTGTTTGGCCTCTCATATCTCTCAGATTATTGTAGTGTTTTTCCTCCTATAATAAAAAATGGATACGCCACAAAAGAATAAGGCTCACAAGGGTGGGAGCGTAGTCAGTATCGAGCCTTGTGATATCCAGTTATTTTATGTTGAACCTATGATCAGAGAGGTCTTCAAGAGAGTTGGATGTTTAAATTTCTGTCAGAATCTGTAGAGGGGACAAACTGAGGTAGCTAAAGAGTTTGCCTTGAATTTTAATGGCACAAAAAAAAAGGTGGGAACCCTTGAAATGGAGGTATCTGAAGTCATTATTGCAACAATCACTGAGACACCTAACACTGGTGAAAGATGGTTTAAATCCATGACTCTTAATGCAACCTTCTCTAAAGAGTTCCTCAAACCAGAATGTCAGGGAGATAACCTATCAAAGGGAGTGCCTAGGAGCCACTTGGTTGAGGGATTTGAAAATATTTTAAAGGTGATCCAGAGATATTTTACCTATGAGGAAAGATTCAATATGATTTACCAATACCACATTAGACTTTTGCTGCACTTCACAGGAAAATAACTAATGAGCATCACTTTCTATTTTTTTAAGAGTATGGGGAAAATGGCTGACAGGGTCCAAGCCAAATCCAAGGCTGTGGACACAAGTTTTTTCCACTCAGGGTTGATTAGGATGATTTTTATGGAGGATTTGAAGAAAAGAAACATAACTTGGGAGAAATTCATTTCCTCTACATAATTGCAATTAAATGTAGCCCCTACTTCTCAATCTAAGGTGCAGAGCCCTTTGCAATATGATAGTGTTGTTTACACAGAAACAATTAAAAAGAGAAAGGGAAAACACATTTCTAAATACGATGAGTCTCCTAAGGAACAAGAAGAAGAAGAAGGGGGAGCTCATCACTCTCCACAAAGGGAATTTCCACCCCAACCAACTCCATAATTAGCAAGAATTCCCTTAGCTAAAACCACTGGAAAAAAGGGAGAAAGTTACTCTTCCCCTCACCAACTGCTTAATTGAGACTAGAAATAGGAGGCCCTTAACTAGGTCATTGGACAAGAAGGAAACTGCTGAACACGAGGTCTTAAAAGAATCTCCTGTCAAGAGGAAGGATAAGGGTAAAATTAAGACTGTTGAAAAACACATTGAAGTCATAGACACAACCACTTCCCTTGACAACCCTACCTTCAAAAGACTTATTAGACAACTTAGAGCTGCTAGAAAGGAGATTTCTCACTTAAAGGGAGAAGGATTGGTTGGGAAGAAAAAATTGAAGGATCTGATGGATATGTATTTGTAAAATATTGAAAAATCCAAGTTTATAGCAAAGAGATTTTTTCCCTTTCATAGGCAGCTTAAGAATATATACAGGTAGAACAAGGATTTGCAATATCGGATCAGAAATATCAAGCTAGAGTTATAGCCTTTCAAAGATGAATCAGCTTAGAGAAATATGAATGTGTTAGCTCAATATGCAACCAGGAGGAGTACCAGACTCAGAAAGTGGCTGAAAGAATCTCAATTTGGAAGATGGTTATCCTTGCATTTTGAAATTTTGGTGGGAAGTATTATGCTTATACCTAATATTGCATTCATACACCCTATTTGGAGGCTTCTACATGATTATATAGCTTTGGAAAAGGTTTTTTGGGTATTTTGGCTCAAACTGCACAACACAGACAACTACAAGACATTTCGTAGTGCCTGGCGTTGCAAAATGATCTACACATATAGAAGATGCACAGTCACTGAGAAATGACCTAGACAGGAAGAAAATGCAACCTAGCTATGGAATCTACTACAAAATAGTCTGCAGAGGTGGGCGCTACAGAATTCTTTACAGAATTCGTTGCGAAATTCGCTATGAACTGGATGATACATCCAACACTTCAGGATTCGCTGCCAATTCCTGTTTTGACGGGTTTTGAGAGAATCAACAGTCACCAGGTGGCTAGTGGATCTTAGCATAGATGTTTGGAGGTCAGTTGGAGATGGTGGACACATGGAAATCAAGGATATGCACTCAAGGGACACATCACTAAGCATGATTATGGTGTTAGGGTGGTTTCCAACATTTACCCTATTTATAGAAGTTTGTTGTTTCCACTTGAACATGTGTAGGATTTTCAGTTTTAGGTGGGAGAATCCTATGTTAGAGGATCAAAATTGAATTGTATGATGTCATTTCTTGAGAATCCTATGTTAGAAATTTCTGATTTTGTGCATTGCTATGCTGAGTTTTATCCATTTAACACTTTATCATAAATTTACCATTACAAACCTATTTGATGGGTATTGGGCTTATCCTCTAGTAGTCAGAGGGTGACTGTCAGTGCTAGCATTTCCCTCAACTGATCCTTGCAAGGGATCATTAGATCTTCCTGCCCCCAGACCCATGGTATCTAAAGTAGAGTAAGTAAGAATTGAATTATAATCAAAGTCGAGCATCCCATATGAGAAGGGAGCACCTGTCATGTTCTGAGTGAATGGAACAATGGTAAAAATCGTCAAAGGAATTGATCCACTACCTAAAGTCATGGGTATCGGGACAACTGTGGTCCTAGCAGGTGGAGGTACAATGCCCCCTCCAGTGGTAGCCATAACGGGAGTGAGAGGACTCCCTGACTAAGTATCAGTGCTTTCTTCCATCACCACTTTTTGAATGAACTGGNGGGGGGGGGGGAGGGGGACTATATGAATTAAAATCGGTGTCGATAAGTCAGTGATCGAAGGATTCACTGGTCTGAAACCTTCGGTCTCTAGGTCATAAATGATTGATTACTCCGGGGATAGAAAGTATTCTCTTGGAGATGTCTCAAGTACAGTTTCTTGTGGTCCGATCACTTCGAACAATCCTTCTTGATCAAGTCTTCACCTCAACGGTGGTGGAGGTGGTTCCAAAGTAACTGATGATAGGACCTGAAGCCTTCGCGACTGACAGAGTTGTTGATATTCCACTTTGTGAAATGATAAATCGACGTAGTAAGGTTTGAATAGCGTAGAACAAAGATCACACACTAAAAGTTCCTAAAGATAAATCAAGCAGTCGATTAACTAGTGGGAAGGACAATTATGCCAATTGAAACTAGAGCAACTAACTGGTGCAAGTGCAACTTGAACATGGAAGTACCCTCCAACTATACTCTGTGAAGCACGATTAGACGTCTGCCCTAGGTACCGTGGTATAGACCCATACTCACCTATGTAAGTTCGTAAAATATAGGCAACTAAGTTGTCAGCTAGTAGTCAGTCACCAAGCGGGTATAGTCGATAGTTGAGCTAATCGTAATGAGTAGGATAACAAGTATGAAGCCCTTCAAGGGTGCAAAAAGAAATTTATCTGTAATAAAAATGAGGATATCGAATAGATTCAAGGTCCACAAAGCTCCGTAGGAAAATGAAATCATTATTTTTCCCAAGAAAGACCCTCAATATACAATCCCCACTATGTTTGGTCCGACTTTGGAGGGGTTATCTCCTCTACCTTTCCTCATGCCACCTCGTGTTTATCCCCTGTGTTAGAGGATGTGTTAGCATTGAGAGTCACCCTCAGACTGCCAGAGGATAAGCCCAATACCCATCAAAATGTAAATGGATTAAAATGGTTTGAATAGGTGGATCATTAAGATGAGAAAGAAAGGAAGAGGGCAACAAAAAGTCTGCAGAGGCATTCCTTTGGGAATGGAGTCATAACATCCTACAGATCAAAGGAAATTAAACTGTATATAAGAAAAAGAGATATATAATGATGAGTAGAAGCATGGTGAATATGAAAAAAGGAATAACATCCATTATACAAAGATCCTTTTTGCAATAGATAGATATTTGCTTAAACAATGAACAATGATTTAATGGGCAAGCTACAACAGATCCTCTGTTGTTCATGAATCCATAAAAAATGGCAGCTATGATCCTCAAAACCTGCAATATTTTCAAAAAAGAAGATAAAAAATAAGTGGGAAAACAAAGAAGACAATCTGATAACAACTCTCATGAATCTTTAATGACAGAAAATGTCATTACAAACAGGCCCTCAGGCTTACAAATGAGTAACTAAAACTGCTCCTACTCTCTCTAGCCTCTCTTGGATCATGAATCCAACCCCCCTCTCCTATTGTACAATGAATATATAGCCATATAGGTCCTTTCCATATCACCCATTCGAACTCCAACCCCTTTCCCAAAATAGAAACAACTACAACAATAAAATGACATGTTTTTAACTAATTTCCTGCTTTTCAGGAGGCAAAATTATGAAAAATAGGCTTCAAAGTGACACTTGTAATTATCAAAATATAATAGCCATGTAAAATATGAGAATGGGTTTTGTAGATAAGATCGTTCTAAAGAAAAACCTCTCTCATTTTTTTGAAATTAATCTCCAGCTGGCCAAAATATGTGTCACAAAAACCTGTCTCAAACAAGAAATCATGAAAACTGAAAACATAGGGGCCAAATATTCTTTCGAATATCCTAATCCGTGACACCTGTGTGAAAAATGAAAGAGGTTAATGTTCATGGGTCCATGCTTAACAATAAACTCCTTTTTTTTTTGAAAATTCATTCTGGTTCACCCCGAAATTCTCCTGGAAGTCAGCTGGTCAAAAATACCAGTTCAACAGTCTTAGAACAAAGTTTCTGCAGCACATTCCGTAGTGCATTTCGTAGAGCCAGTCTAAATTCGCAGTGCCCGAGTCAGTTCGTAGCGCCAAAGTAAAATCAAGTAGACAAACCCTTCCCAACCTCCAAAAAAGAAAAAAAATCTCATGGAGTACCTGATGGGTATGAGGTTGATGCTGGTAATTTTGAATTTGCACCAGGATGCTTGCAACCTATCCAACCGACAACCCTCTTCCTTAACTAGTTAGCAACGCCAGTTCATAGTTCCAACTCAACTATAGCTTTCATACTCCTAGGAGGATGTTAGTTTATGGTATGACATAATAGCGAGAGATATGGCTAAATGTAGGCTCTGAAAACCATAAATACTCCTTTACATGATCAATTTTATGTGTTAATAGGGGGGTCCTGGCTAACTCTTACGACACTGGACTTTATACACTCCCTATATCAGAATCTAATGTTTTTTTTAAATGGCCTTGAAGAGTTTCCTCTTCACACCTATTTCAAGGCCCTAAAATCCTAAACTAGTCAGTGAACCCTACAAATAGAAAGTCTAATATATTTTAAGTGAAGCGTTAATTTTAAGGCTTGATTTACACAAAGGATGTGGTTTTGAAACTAACGGTGTTTTGAAGAGATGAAAAATGAAGAAAAATTTAGAGCACTTGAAAGAAAATAAGATACTTCGAAATTAAAGAAAATCTTGTAAAACTCTTTCTAAAATTCAACTTTTCAAATTAATGTTTCAAGATATTATAATTGAAAGTTTCCTAAAAAGTGCTTTCATTTGACTAAGAAAAACTACTTATATTTCAGGAAAGAAAGAAAGAACTTTGAAACTGAGACTCTTTTATTTTGGAAAAAAACAACCTAGGCTACATTACCAAACTAAATGCAAGAAAAAATTCTTTTTGATTTTTTTTTGAACTGCTTTAACAAGAGTAAATTTTATTTTTTTGTTTTTCAAAGAAAGAAACAGGAAAAAGAGAAAACAAAAACCAATATTGACAGAGACCCTAATCCAACTGTGTAAACGCAGGGATTTAAAAAAGAAACCAAAGGAGGATCTAAAACTTGAAATTTCACTCTAAACCTCTAAGGAAAATAAAAGAAAAACAAGAAAACAAGTTGAAAACGAATCTTTAACCCAAGCTAAGGCCAAAAACATAGACTCTGTAAGGTCCAAGAAAGGCCTGGGAAGCCTAAATTTCTGTCAGGAAAGAGAAATACCTCTCTTTTTTTAAAAACACTTTCAAGACACAGAGACGCGATATGTTGCACCAGAAACCTGCGTATGTACGCGGGTTGTCTACTGTGCAGACTACGTATGTACGCAGTATGAGCCAAAGCAGAGTGCGTACGCCTCTAGGATTTCTCAAAAAAGAAAAATACTAGGCAGACTGACTGGGGAGGGAAAACTGGTAGACACCTTGCAGGTGACAAGAGACCCTTAAAAGACTCAATGAACTTGATAAAAACTCAAAAGGCAATAAAGAAGCCAATAAAAACCCAAAAAAATCCCTCTAAAACCCTAGAGAGACTCCCCAGTGGAGTTGCCATTTATGCTAGCGGGGAAAATCCCCCTATTACTGTATCAGGGTCAAAGTATAGGCAAAGCTATGATCTCCCTTAAAAGACAATCTAATTCCTAAACTACCCGAAACACTCTAAATAGATGAACATAAAGAGATAGGAAAGTAGGTTAGAAGTAGTACCTTTATACCAACGTTCGATGTAGACCACCTCCAGCTTTGTAGCTCCCAGGTTGCAAGTCTCCTCCCAAAGTTGACCTACAAAAACACTTAGGCAAACAATGCTACAAATATTCTATCTCTACTCATCAATATTAGGGTTAGATATAAACCATTATGCATAAATCAAATGAAAAACATACATATATCATTTGGGACAAGAAAAATATTCTTTTATTCAAATGCAAAGATCGAAAATTACAACCATTGTAGGTGGATGCTACTCTTAATGTTGCTCAAAGTGCACTATCATAATGCTTTCTCTCACAATCATCTGATCACTTCAAGGAAAGGGAAGGGATTGCATAGGAGAAAAGGCTAGAGAGGGAATGTTGAGGAAAAAACTCAGAAGGGGTTGCAAATACTTGGGCAAGGAGGGAAAATAAATTTGGGCATAGTTTCATTGTTCTAATGCTTGATGATAGAATGGGAACCCAGGACCTCATTTTATATGAAAAAATGATATTTATTCGGTTGGGGACGGGCCACAATAGGTGAGTTGGTTGGGAAACCCTCGATAGCCCGTAAACTCTGCCGAATTCCTTGCAACTTTTTTATTTTTTGCAAATTTTGGAGGTAAACATGGGTTGTTTAGTGTGAAACTAGTGTATGTACGCGGGTTGTATAGAATGAAGCAAGTGTATGTACATGGGAAGTAGTGTAGAAGGACGTGTACATGCTCCAATTTTTTTTTTTTAAATAGATTTCCTCATCAGTGATTTGGAAAATTATGCAAGTAGAAAGGCCAATGCCATGTATGCATAGGTAGAGCATTTTAGGGCTATAACAATGACACTATGATTTGGGATGAAGAAGAACCAATTAATGGCATTATGATTTGGGATGAAGAATAAGCAAATGTTGTTGTTGGTATGGGGGACACAAGTCTCTTTGATGTTAACTTAAAGACCACATTTGATAGGCCTTGTGGAGATAAGTGTTTCCTTGATGAAGTAGTGCTTGATCATGATGCTATCCCAACTTTTGGAGATTTCATATCATCTAGTGAGCCAATTGGTGTTGATAAGGGTAATTTTATTACATTGGAAAAAAAATATAAAATCAATGGTGCGATAGCCCATGCCACTATGATGAATATGAATAAATGCCTTCGACAGTGCAAGACTTGAAGGACCAATTATTGGTCTTAGAGGAGAAAATTGTACAAGTGCTGACAAGGGCATATGGTGCTCATAAGTTCATTGAATAAATTATTTGGAAAACCCATATGGAGGAGAGATCAAAAGGAGTTGTAGGTGGATTCACTAGTGCTCAATTGCACATAATCAAAGAATCACTAGAGTAGATGAAATCCAATTAATTGCAGTTGTTGATGGATAGAGACCTTGCTCTCAAGTTCATTGAAGACAAGGAAAGGGAGGATGAGGAGATTTGTTACTAGTTGAGTTTGGCACGCTATTCATCACTTTCAATAGATACGCCATCATCTTTGGCATTCGTGACACATAAGGGAGTGATTGGCACCCATGATTTGAGGGAGGATCCTCTTGTGTAAATTCTACATGAGGAGCATTTAGAGTTGTTGGTGCTTGATGAAAGGTATATTACAAACATGGGAACGCTCTGGGATATAGGTTCAAGTGACACCAATAGAGTGATGGATACAATATTTCCTATAGGATACATGATGATTCAGTGATAGGAAGAAATATGTATGGGTATTCATCGACACACGGTAGTGTATAGTGGAGTTTTGGGGTGTTTCTTCTAGGTAGACCTCCTGAAAGAGTCCTCAAGCATACCATTGAGTTGAGGTTACCCAGGATCGATGCATGGATGGGTGAGCCTCAAGGAGAATAATATCCCTCGATGATTGATCTTCATCTGGGATATCATCAGATGAGGGCCAAGGAGAAGGATACCCACATGTTTTCTTCCATACTTCATTATGATTTCTTGGTCATGCCGTTGGGGTTGACTAATGCACTAGTCACTTTCCAGTCTTGTAGATAGTGGCAGAGGCATCCATTGTTGTTATTTGATTTCCTCATTATATAAATCAAAACATGGGAGGTTCACCTGAGTCAGTTGGATGTGATAGGTGGGATTGTGGCCATGGCAAATTTCTTTCAATTGGACCATGTGATTAGTGCACAAAGTGCATAGGAGGAGATACAAACTCTATTGGATCAGTTCACATATATTTTAGCAGGTATTTGGAGTGGTGGTTCCAATTTGGTGGTGGGATCCTGACATTCATTAGAGTGATAGACTTCTTCGGATGATGAGGATGATCAACAACGTCATGTTAGTGATTAGTCTTCGTCATTATGGGGATGTTGTGAGAGGATTTGTTGATATTTTTTTCTATATGGTGAGGTAGATTTTCCATCATGATACCCAAGATCGAGTCTATCCAAGGGTTGTAATACTTTGACTTCATTTAGGTGCTTTGGTGAGACATAATCCAGGATAGTGAGTTCAATCCTTTCATGGATTTCATCTTGGGGGTCTAGGAGAAGAGACCACAATCTGAGCATCATGATGAGATGGTTATGATGAGAGAGGTGCAACATCAATATGATGGTCCTCACAGAGGTTAGCTTGGGCCCCTAGGATTACAATGTTTGAGAGCTCATCAGTCGATATAGATGAGATGTTCAGTCCCTTCTTTTCATAGTTTACTCCTAGGGTACATAAGATTCTCTTCTTTGAGGAGTGGTCTTCTTAGGAGTCAACCAAGTTTCTATAGCTTACAATTTATTCGATTATCAGGGGAAGTTAGGTGGTTTATTTTGTTATCACCTTGAAAATCAACACTATGGGTAGAGGGTTCTTCACATCTTACAAGCTAGTTTGGGACACTGGTGACTTTACCACATACAGGTAGATCCAAGAGAGCTTCACGTGGAGGGACTTTGCAGAAGATGTGTTGTGTGATATGGGGGAGTGTACAAATCATCAACAGAGTAGGTCAGGGAACATTCATCCAGTAGGGTTGATGTAGTCTTTGCCCATTTCTGAGGAAGAGTGGGAGATCATGTTGATAGATTTCATCACAAGTTTACCAAGGCTACAAGGAGAAAATAGTATGTGTGCAATGATTGACTAGTTATCAGAGTTCACGCGGTTCCCAGTGATTTCTTCAAAGTATGGGGAAGCACGGGGGAAAAATCTATCACAAGGGGACTTGTTTCAATTCCATGAGTATCCCAGAGTCATTTCTAGTGATTGGGACAACAGGTTTCATAGCACATGTTGGTGGGAGCTGCTTATATTTGTAGGCACATGTTTGACTCCCAATATTAGTTTTTTCCCTTAGATGGATGATCAAGAAGATATGGTGAACCAACAAGATGAGAGGTACATGCATGACTAAGTGAGGTCATGGATATAGTGGTTACATTTAGGTGAGTGTTGTCACAGACCAATTCTGGGAAAAATTGAAGAAGTTTTGAAGGAATAAAAGCAACGTCGAAAAACAGGGGAGCACGCCAGAAATAGAGGAAAAGCAGTGCCAGAAATAAGGGAAAATCCACGCCGAGAAAATAAGTTACAAAGTGGAAAAAATGATGTGTAGCAGTTGAAAAGTGGACAAATGCCGACTTGGACTAACAGTTGGATCGAGGACCAGCCAAGATTAAGTCAAGGAGAAAGTGGACAAACCTAATCCACTTAGGGTTAGGATTTTTGTAAGGGCATTGTCCCAGTTTTGTATAAGTAGAATGTATTAGGACCATGAGAGGGTTGTCATATATTATTGATAAATATTGTTGAGATAGATATTTTTGACATATGTATTTTTGAGATTGTAATAGGTCTTTTTGGGTTGAGTAGAAGGTCTTGTGGAGAGACTTATGCAATATATGGAGATCGAATGTAATGGAGGAAGAGTTGTATAGTGTGTAGCACTAGATTTTGCAAGAATATGAATAAAGAGCCAAAGCAACAAATATTTTGGGACATAGCCCCAGGGGGAGTGAACCACGATATATCTATTTTTTATGTGACTGTACGCAGTGTTTATGATTGCATTTACTTTGATAAGTTTTTATGATGAATATGTTGTCTGTTAAAGGAATGAACACTTCGTAGTAGGAACAAGCTAATCTAACATGCAGAACAACACTAAGTAAAGGAATGTTATAGTAGTAAATAGATCATAATCTTGTTTTATAGTAGACGAATACTTAGTTATGATCAAAGGTGGCTAGAATGATTAATAACGTCCTAGTAGAATAGTTGTGACAATGGTATGGAATAAGTTCTAATGAGGGTTGAAGGTTAACAATAAGTAGGTTAAATGCCTCTAAGAGAAACACATCCCATCCCAGGGCTGCAGACATTTGAGTCCTGCTACCACCCATAGAATCCATCTCGGGTGAGACTACACAATGCACTCTATGCACTGTGTTTCCTTCTAGTATCTAGAATGGACAATGGTAGGAGGGTTTGTTAGTAATATTGTAGTTAGAACCTGGGTCAACCAATAAAAGCCAACAATGTTTCGGTTGTCGGTTGGAACTCAGAAGATTAGATTGGGAAGGATTATAACGTAGAATAGCACAAGGGTTTAAGAAAGGGAATGTTTGTAGGTTGGAACCCTACGAAAGCAAAGATTGAAATATGGTTGACAATTCATGAACTAGAGTTTTCCCACAAAGATAATAGAAGCTCTAGGTTTAAGCCAAGACAATATTTGGAGAGATACGTATTCAGCGAAATACATGAGAGTCTCTTTAGTGATTTTCCCATGCTATTACAGAAGTGGATAACACGGTTGAAAGATACCCATCTGACAAATAGATTTAGATCAATGGAGTGGACAAAAGAAAGTATCACACAATTGAAAAGGGTAAATAAAAAATTCATGCACGCAATAGGTTTCTGGCTAGACAACATTGTAGTGGAGTATATCACTGAGTTTGCAGTAGATACATCGAAGTCTTACATTATAGTAGAGAAAGAGTTTCTTAAGGGTCCAAGGGGAAGGCACATCTGATAGTTCTACACCTCAATAAGTAGATTATTGCATGATAAAGGGGTATTAACTATGGAATCAAACAACTAAACTACCCTGCATGCATGGGGGAGTTAGGGTAAACACTGAGGAAGGTATGAGATGGAGGGGGAAATGGATAGAGAAGAGAAGAGTAACACGAAATATCCTATTATGATGGATCAAGAGGAGATACAAGAAATTATGCAGAAGGAAGGAACGACGCGTAGTGGAAGACCCTACCAATATAAGTTTAATAGGAAGAAAATAACAATAGTCGAGAGGGAAGGCTTGGAGAGTGATGAATAAGAGGTAGAGTATATTCATGTTGTGGATCACATTGAAGAAATATTTCACACCACATATGAAAGAAAGACTAGAGGAGCAATATCTAATGAGGAAGCATATACCCCTGTCCAGATCTGAATCAATGTAGAACCTACAACCCCATGTACGATTAACACATAAATAAAGAAAGAGTTGTTTAGAGAACAAGAGACTTATAGTCAGAGGAAGCCAAGAGGTCAGAAGAGAAGTGAGGGTACAAGTGGAACCACTAGCAACAATATAGGTATTGGTACAAGTGGAAGTACCAGTATCAACACTAGTGGGAGCTCAAGTCCGAACAACAGTACAGAGATAGTAGTACAATGTGGAGTAGGTACAACACATTTGACAATGGAAAGCTTATATCCAATGATAAGATTACCAAGGTTTCATGGGGATGGATCAGAAGACCTAGAGAATCACCTATTCGTGTGTGAGAAAATATGGGAAGCAAAAATAATCATTGATGAGGCAACAAAAGTAGCGCAACTAGCTATAACATTCAGAAACTGTGCGCTGGATTGAAACATGAACTTAACAGTAAACAATCCATAGGGTGCACCAGGAATAGTAGTAGAGATCAAGCAGGCACTGATCATGAAGTTTCAAAGACCAAAATTAGAAGATCAATTTATGAATGAGATGATCGAGGTTAGATAGAAACCAGGAGAGTCTGTATGGGACATTGATCAGAAGTTCAAGAAATTAAAAGGTAAAATGAAGTATCCCATTTTTGACATGCAACACAGATAGTTGTTTATAAATTATTTGTTACCACATTTCAAATATCCACTGAGACAACAAAAATTTCAAACCTAGGCAGAGGCATTGCAATAAGCGATGTAGTTAGAGGAGAATCAGTATAAGCAGTCAAATCCAGCTATAGAGGAGCTGAAGGAAGACCTGAAGAACTTGGCAGTGCAATTAAACTAGAATAAGAGTAGGGAGAAAAGAGAAATAGTGTGGTGTACCCTATGCAAATCAGAAGGGCATCACAAGAACGAGTGTCCAACATTTGTGAAGTACCTAGGAGTAGGGCTTTCAAATCCATTACTTATAGGATGGTCATGGTGTGAAATATGCAAGACACATGGGCATGATCCTTATCACTTCCCTATGATGCAGAAGTACAAGAAAGAACCAAAGAGTACTTTATGTAACTTTTGTAAGTCAGTAGGACATGAAGACAAAAAATGTAGAACTCTGGAGTTAATGAAGGAAAGAAACTCAAATGCATACAGGATGCAGGATGAGTTGATGGTAGGAAAAACTGTGCCACAGTTTGGAAATGCATAGCAATTTCAAGTAGTGCCATAGTTTCAAAAAACCTCGCAGTAGAATCAGGCACCACAGTATCATCAACAGAACATGGATCCACAAGGGAATAGAGGAGGATTCAGAGGTAGAGGAAGAGGAGGAATGGGAAGAGGCAAAGGTCCTATTATGTGCCATAATTGTAAAAAACAAGGACACTATGCTAGATATTTTACTCAACCATCAAAAACATGTATGTATTGTCGTGCAAGAAATCACGTGATAGAAGAGTGCTCAAAGTTAATGACAAATATCCATGAGAAGAGAAATATAAATAACCAAAATTTTCAGTGGATTGCTGCATAAATAAGGGATTCTGGGAGGAGCATCAATATAGTGACTAGAGGAGAAGTGAAGATAGGAGCAGATGCACAGGATTAGAAGAAGGAATCTCAGTGTTGGATTCAGAAGAACACTCAACCACAACATCAGTTTGATGCAAAGAAGGAGAAGGAAAATTTCAAGGAAGCAAAGAAGGAGTTCCTGAAGGAGAATGAAGACTCCACATCAAATACCATGCCGATGTATGATACTCCTATTTTTGATATGCCTTAGTCTTTGGATCATACTTACAAAGGAGAGCCAACATAGAAAGTAAGTAACTTAAAGAATTTCCTTCCTTTAAATTACTTAATGATAAGAATGCCATGGATTTTTTTATAAATATGCTTGAGAAATATAGCATAGAAGAAGGAGTAGGAACAAAACCTAATAATATTAATCAATTCCATAGAAATAAAAGGACCAATAGAGAGTTCATATTGAATGCAAATATAGGAGACTTTAATATGGGAAATGTTATCCTGGAATTAGGATCAAATGTCAACATTTTGCCAAAGAAAACTTGGTATGCAATGGGAGAACCTACACTAGGGTATTCCAATATCCCATTGAAGCTAGCAAACTAGCAGAGAGTGATTCCTATAGGCATAATGAAGAATACCATAGTGGATCTAGATGGTGTGCGCACCACATTAGACTTTCAAGTAATGGATATGGTGGATGAGTCTATACCATTTCCAACACTATTGGGAATTGATTGGGCCTTTGTCAATCAGACCATAATTAATTTAAAGACTAGAAAGATGATATTTGAAGCTGGGAACTTTAGGGTAGTAGCACCCTTATATCCCTCAGATTGCGAAAGATATGTAGAACCTGTGCCTAATAGTGTTATAGAGGATGATGTCAACCAATTGTATAGGACTACTACGTGAGAGGAATACTATGTGAATCCAATTGTAGATGGAGTAATCAGTTGGAGGAGTATCAATTCCATTATGTCAGATTCAGATATTGGAGTATAAAATGGCAGCAAAGATTTCATGAAGTCTCTACTAGGAGGTGCGCCATAATTACATGCGTAGTAAGATGGGTTGGGACATAAGTAGGGCAGTTTCCCATATTTACTAAAGAGGACAATTTAGAAAACTTCTTGACATAGTTTGAATCAGAGGTTTTGGATAGTCATAGATTACTAGTTTTGGATATAGCACTAAGGGACACACCTGCATGATGGTGGGGTGCACATAAGGAGGTAATTCGAGACTGGTATTAGTGCAAGTGACTGATGCACATAATATTTGGTCAGAGTCAACATGATAGACCCTTACAGAAGTATGATGGAAGAGGGAACCCAAGACATCAAATAAATGATTGTGTCACTAACTGGAGATTGGTACCACCAGGGGAATGGATGCATTACTTTTTCCATACATTGGAAGGAATACCTAGCAATTGGTACAAGGAGCAGGAACTACGCAGAGAAACTGTGAGTTGGGGCACAATGTAGGAAAACCTTATTAGGACCTTTGCATTTGAAAGTGAGAATCCATGGGTGGATATGGAATTACAGAGCATGAAAAGGAATATATTTTAATAATATGGGGTAGATATAGTAACAATAGACAAAGATTACATAAAATAAAAACTTGAACAATTAGTTTACTGTTACCAAGTCGTAGGGGATGAGAAAGTAGAAGACAACCCATGTGACATACAAATAGTAGAAATGGAAGGAGAAAGAGGGATGGAAGGACCTCTATTACAATCAGAAGAGTTCACTACACCTATGAAGATTAAAAAGGTAAATATTGGGACTGCAACCCCAATGAAGGACTGCAACGTAGTTTCTCTTTGAGAACATGGTGACTAGATTTGGATGTCCTAGATTTTTTTTTAAGTGATTAGGGAACTCATTTTATTAATAGTACAGTCATAGATATGGCATAAGAATTCAAGATACATCATCAGAAGAGCACACCTTACCATTCCTAGGCAAATGGTACAGTAGAATCTTTTAACAAGATTCTAGAGAATGCATTGACAAAGATTTTCAATGTGAATAGGGATGGTTGGGATTTGAAGGTATCAAAAATATTATGGGCTTAAAGGACTACATGAAAGAAACTTACATGACATAAACCATTCAGATTGGTGTATGGGTAGGAAGAAGTGGTTCCATTGGATTATTTAGTATCTAGTCTGCACATTGCAACAATCACCAACATGACAGAATAAGGTGTTGTGCATGAAATATTGAATTAGTTGATGGAGCTGGAAGAAGACATAATTTTAGCAGGCTTCCACCAGGAAGTACAGAAAGCAAAGGACAAATATTGGCATGATATGCACATAAAGAAGAAAATATTTAAGGAAGGATATCTAGTTCTCCTCTATGACAATATGTATTTACAACACCCTGGGAAGTTCAAGATGCATTGGTTAGGGCATTATCAAGTAGAGGCTATCACAAATGGACATGTTGTGCAATTGAAAGACCTTACAGGAAAGAATCTCAAAGGACTAGTGAATGGAAGTTGATTGAAGTTGTATCAAGATAGTTGACCTACCAACCTGAGGTGAAAACATACAAAAATGTATGATTGTACATATTGTATATAGTAGAAGTTATAAGAAAAAGACAAAAATCCATAAAAAGAATAAATATAACAAAAAGACAAAAAGATAGGAGAACATTAGAGGATTTTATGGAATAGAATTGTTACCATTAACAAGTGTGCCACAGAATAAACTGGTGATGAAAAACAATGAACGCTGAGAAATAGTTGACATGTATAAAAGTGGAGCGTGTAGGAAAAAGTGAAAAAGTGACAACTGTCAGTACATAACAATTATCATTTCACTGTCCCACTATAAAGTCGCAAAAGGGGGGGAATGTGGTCATTTTCATTTTTTTGCTAAGGAGAAGAACAAAGAGTGAGAGTTGAGTGTGAGGGAGTGAGAAGTGATAACAAAAAGTGGATATTTGTGGTCAACAGTTTAAATTTCAGTAGGATGTTTCCACCAAGAGTTGGAATGCCGAGAAGGGCTTGGCGGAACACGAAAAGTAATGCTTGGGTGAAACAAAGAGGGATGCAAGAGATGCCCACAGTCGTGGACGTTGATGATATTCACACGCTGGAATATGAGCCTACTACCACACAAGTGGAGGAGGAACAAAAACCAACACAAGAGGTTGGGCATCTGGAGGAGGACGCAGAGAGGATAAAATTTGAAGCGTCCAGGGGAAAAGGGCCACAATAGGATGAACAAGCCTTGGATTCAGTGCAACAGAGCCTAGAGCTAGAAGAAGAGCATGAAACAGAGCAATTAGGCTCAAGAGCAATGCCAGTGGATAAAAAATATGTACGGAGCACTGGCACAAGCAGTGAAAGATGATGGAGTCCGTGAGTGACTCAGGATGAGTCATAATGTCAGTGTTGGGGGTTTGTTGGCGCAGGCCAATTTTGGGGAAAATCGAAGAAGTTTTGAAGGAATAAAAGCAGCATCAAAAAACAGGGGAGCGTGCCATAAACAGAGGAAAAGAAATGCCAGAAATAAGGGAAAACCCGCACTGATAAAAGTAGTTACAAAGTGGACAAACTCTTGTGGAGAAGTTGAAAAGTGGACAAGCACCGACTTGGAGTAACGATTTGATTGAGGACCAGTCGAGATTAAGTCAAGGAGAAAGTCAAAAAACCTAATCCGCTTAGGGCTAGGGTTTTTGTAAGGGCATTGTTCTAATTTTGTATAAGTAGAATGTATTAGGACGATGAGAGGGTTGGCAGATATTGTTGATAGATGTTGTTGATAAATATTGTTGAGATAGATATTGTTGACATATGTATTGTTGGGATTGTAATAGGTCTTTTTGGGTTGAGTAAAAGGTCTCGTTGAGAGACTTATGCGATCTATGTATTTTGAATGTAATGGAGGAAGAGTTGTAGAGTGCGTAGCACTAGATTTTTCAAGAATATGAATAAAGAGCCAAAGCGACAAATATTTGTGGGCGTAGCCCCGGGGGGTGACTCATAGTATATTTGTGTTTTATGTGACTGCATGCAGTGTTTATGATTGCATTTACTTTGATAATTTTTTATGATGAATATGTTTCATGTTAAAGGAATGAACACTGTGTAGTAGGAACAAGCTAATCTAACCTGCAGAACAACACTAAGTAAAAGAATGTTATAGTAGTAAATAGATCATAATATTGTTTATAGTAGATGAATACTTGGTTATGATCAAATGCGACTAGAATGATTAATAACATCCTAGTAGAATAGTTGTGAAAGTGGTCTGGAATAATATCTAATGAGTGTTGAAGGTTAACAATAAGTAGGTTAAATGCCTCTGAGAGAAACACATCCCATCCCTGGGCTGCAAACATTTGAGTCTTGTGGCCACCCATAGAAGCCATCTCAGGAGAGATTGTGAAGTGCACTTTTTTACCTTCTGGTATCCAGAAAGGTCGATGGTAGAAGGGTTTGTTGGTAATATTGTAGTTATAACCTGGGTCAGCCCATAGCAACCAACAATGATCATTTCTACAAAACCACTCATGATAGTTTGCAGACCACCCAAGATCAATAAAGGAGGTATGTAGACAGGCACATGGTGGAGCATAGTTTCAAGATTGGAGACATCGTTTTCTTGAGGGTGAAGCTACATAGACGATTTCCATTGAGGAGAGGTGGCACTGAGAGGATGAGGCCACACCTTTGTGGTTCCTACAAGGTGATCTGGAGAGTTGGAGAGGTATTTTATGAGATGGATTTTCTAGAGGGTAGTTGGATTCATAGTATTCTCTATGTATCATGCCTCGAGAAGGTGTTGGGGCCATGGGTTATGACTTCCATAGAGTTACTGCCACTAGATTAGAGGGGATAGATTATATTGACTCCCAAGGAGGTTTTGGATGTCTGAGAGAGGATATTGAGGATAAAAGTGATCAGGGAGTATCGTATCAAGTGGAGAGACTAGGAGGTAGGGGATGCCATGTGGTAGAGTGAGAATATTTTGTAGCATCCTAGTTTGTGGTTGCTTGAGGAAAAGAAATATCAAGAAGGGAGGACTATGATTTCCCTTTCCAAGTGATCACTCCAAATGGATGGTGTAGTGGTCTAGCTAAATTCCATAGGCTATAGGTAGCAAAGAAAGAGGGTCAAGATGATTATTTGATGTCACTTGGTTAGAAAAGGTTATATTTCAAAAGTGACATTGAGTAATTAATTAAAAATAATGTTTTAAGTGACTTGAGTTTGTAAAGTTACTTTACTTTATTAAAAGGGTAAAAGGGTTCGAAAAGGGTCAACAAGGAAATTAAAGGAGAATGAGGGTTCCCTCTCTCATTATGGATTGTTATTTTTCAAAAAATGAATTTGAGAGAGCTCTTGTGGCTTTGGCTCTTGGGATGAAAGAACCCTAGAGAAATATTGGGTTTGATGCTGAGAATATCCACCCTAGTCGGTCGAGAAGAGAAGATCACTCAGATAATGATCCAGGTGGATATCGGTGGCCACCCACCTATTCCAACTGGCTCATCTTGGCAGTTTTTCGGTTGGCAATTGTTTCCTAGTTTTCGGGTCCTAAACTTCTAGGGTCGTTTTGAGGCCATAAACAACGTTTTTAGGGCTCGCAAAAGTCATACAATAAAAAAAGTAATTGATCCAGATGGATGTTGGTGCCCCCCCATCTATTCTAACTCGCTCATTTTGGAAAATTTCCATTTTGGCAAATTTTTCCCTAGTTTTCGGGTCCCTGACTTGCAAGGCCATTTTGAGGCTGTAAATAATGTTTTTTAGGGCTCACCACAGTCAGAATGATATCTGATAGATAGCAGAAAAATGTTTAGTCCTCAGATAAACCTTTCCAATGGGATATTGTGCACCTAAAATGAAGATCATATTCACAAGTTACGACCTTGGGAAGTTGATGTACTAACTTACCCAAACAGGGCCCACATGACTTTTGACACTTCATCTCCTAGGGTTAGGTTTTTTTGAAGTCTAGGGTTTTTGGAATTCTTGTTTATTGTAAAAAATTCCTTTTGAGCCTCATTGTAATCATCTTCTTGAGAATGAGCGCAACAGTCACATATCTTCCTCGAGATAAGCCGCCACCATTCTAGCAAGCTTGTTTCTACTGCATTTTACAGTTTCAACTTATTTCCTTATTGAATAGAAACCAATTTTAATGTATATCTGTTATTTTGTGTTAAGCATATTTTGAAAATAACCTGTATTCATTTAGTTCTACAAATATATTCCGGATCAGTGTTATCAGAGCGGTCTTCTCCTTCGTGTTCTTAATGCATGTCGCCAACGAGGTCAGGGTACAAAGAATTGGGTATTGAGATTTTTTTTCTTAAGGAAAAAAGCTCTCGCACGCCCAAACGACATCTCATGGCAGAAGAAAAGAAAGACGATGGGACATGAGATCCCTTCAAAATGTTTCTTGAGGAATCCCTCACACAACAAAGGAATGATATGATGGATAGTTTTGCGCAAATCCTTCGACGACTACCAACAAGTGATGCATCTTCCTCAAATAGAGGCTCCACCCCCTTCAAGGTAAAAATCAAATTTGATATTCCTATATTTGAAGTTCAGATAAACACAGATTTGGTAGACAAATGGTTGAATCTTCTAGAAGGATATTTCTCTATCCATAACTTATCAAATAGAGAAAATATTACTTTTGTGCTCCTCAAAGCCGTCCCCCATGTCAAATATTGGTGGGAAACTTTCTGTGATAAAAAGGAAACAAAGGAACCCTCATTATTTTAATTCCTAGTCACCTGGGAGTCCTTCAGGGATTCTATTAAGAAACAATACTACCTTGTTGGAAGTTATGAAAAGATGTACACAAAATGGACCACGCGACAAGAAAGAGACCAAGCGGTGCCTGAGTTCACAAATATCTTCCATACCTTGCGCACCAATATGGGTATCAAAGATTCTGAGGAAAATCTGGTGCTCAAGTATCGTGACGGTTTGCATAGATACATCCAAGATGAAATGGATTTTCTGGACATCTCATCCTTGGGAACAGACTGCCTTTCTGCCATCAAAATTAAGCAGAAGATCAAACAAAAGGCGCGATAATTTGGGCCTAGGAACCCCTCACAACAAAATCCAGGAAAGGGTGGCCCCAACCCGTAGAACAAAGGATAGAGAAAAGAAGGACAACCTCAATACAACCAATCCAGGCTATAAGCAAAGAAGGACACCAGAAAGACAAAGAAATATACTGGGAAGTGATGCAACTTCCATAAGAGCCCCTGGCATGACACTGTTGATTGTCGCTTGAAGATAATTGGTGGCTGAGGTGAAAGCCTCTAAATCAGATGCGGGTTCTGACTTTGAGTTAGAACTAGAAAGGGGGAGATGGATCATTGATGCAGAACCCAATGCTATCGTTGCTACCACCAAGATCCAGCCCGGTGAACCAAATGAGCCAAAGGAAGGTGAGCGCCTTTTTCATTCACAGATGTGGGTGAAGGGTACCCACTGCACTTCATCGTTGATAGAGGTAGCCAAAAGAACCTCATATTAGTAGAGGTTTTCAAGTGACTCACCCTTCCAACAATGTCACACCTGCAACCCTACACCATTGGATGGCTCTGCCAAAGAAGCGACATCCGCGTCAGCCAACAATGTCACATGTTATACAACATCAAGCCCTTCAAAGATGAGATATTGTGTAATTTTGCCCCTTTCAAAGTTTGTAATGTTCTTTTGGGCCAACCATATTTATGGAAACATCATGTTTTATATGAGTCTAGGCCTCGCAGTGTTATTATTAATTTTAACAAGAAATTGTATAGGATACCCAAGGCAATCCCACCTAGTTCTATTTCCTTAATCTCTGCCAAGCAATGAAGAAAGGTCATCTCTCAGACATGGAAGTTTGTCTTCTTCGTGATTCACTCTCAGAATGAGAGAAGATCATAGCCACATCCATGGTCTCCATGACCGACCTCTCCAAATAGTAGAATCAAGTGGATAAGGTCGTGGAAGAATACTCACATATCTTCTCCTCACCTACCATGGTACCTCTGCACTGTCAGGTCAAGCACCCCATCGATTTGACCCCAGTGCACTGCTGCCCAATGGGCTAGTCTACCACCGATCTCTATTAGAGAACAAGGAGATCAAGTGGAAGATCCAAGAACTGCTCCACAAGGGGAACATCTGTCCCATCTCATCACCTTGCGGGAGCCCAATCGTGTTGGTACAAAATAAAGATGGAACCTGGAGACTCTGCATTGATTACTAGGCCCTGAATAAAATCACTGTTAGAAACTGGTACCCAATTCCCCAAATCGACGACCTCCTTGATCAACTCATAGGGGAAAAACACTTAAGTAATATTGATCTGAAGTTTGGATACCACCAGGTCCCGATAGAATAGAAAGATGTATGGAAGGCTTCCTTCAAGTCAAAGGAAGGTCTTTTTGAATGGTTGGTCATGCCCTTTGGTTTGACAAATGCTCCAACCAATTTCATGAGGCTGATGGACGATATCCTGTGACCATTCACCAATACTTTTGTAGTGGTGTATCTGGATGAAATCCTCATTTACAACAAAACTTGGGCAAAACACTTGTAGCATATTCAACAGGTTCTGCACACCCTGTGGCAAGACCAAATCCTCACCAACTTGGCTCTTTCAGCATGGACATGGTTCATTACCTAGGATACATCGTTGATCAACATGGCGTACATGTGGATCCAACCAAAATCCAATTTATCCGTGACTAGACAGCCCCAACCACACTCACTGAGATTCAAAGCTTCTTGGGCCTTTCCAATTTCTACCACAGGTTCGTGTTGGGATTCTCCCATATTGCATGGGCCCTCAATCAAGTAACCAGGGGTGGTGGTAAGGAAAAAATTGTGTGGGGCCTGTTAGCACTCTGTAAATTTTGTCCGGCTGAATAGACAAATGACAGAGGTAACTATTTCAACTAGATTTAGAGCTGAAGCACTAGCCTGCTCAACTCATAGAGGGATCTCTCGTGTCACTTGATGTTTCTTTGGAAATTGGTGGCTAGATTTGTTTTGTTTTGGGGGGTTTTTAATAAAGTTGCTGGCAAGGAAGGGAAGGAACACTTTGGGCTATGGAGTCAAAATTCTGAAATTGAATGAAAACATTCACTGGCCTATAGAACTCTCTAGAGGATAAAGGATAAATGAGTCAATGAATCTGAGTTATAACTTGATTTTAATCAGAGTGGTAAGAGGAAAGAGAAACAAATAACTACAACAGAGAATTACAAGAATGAATTCTGAATTAGCTAAGAAGAAACATACACAGTTTAAATTGCTTAAGTCAAGAGCATCAAATGATGAATTATGGGCCTTTAACTCTCCAATTTAAACAAAAGAAAAATGTATATGACATAAAATATCACAGGAAACACATACAATGAGGGAAGACAAAGCTCATATGACCACCATTAGAATCTTTTCATAAACAGTTCAAAATGCTACTGCATATGTATTCAATTCAGTCCCAGAAAATTACAATGGAGTTCAGAACAACCAGAACTCTACCCTTGCACTTCTACCTGCCATTAATACACTCAGAATCTCTAATACTTATACAATTCGAGTTCCTTCAGTGTGCAACCGGTTACAATAATTGAAATGAAACGTTTCAACTTCCAAAACTGGTTACAATGATTCCAGTTTTCATAAAAAAAATGTTTCATGATCCCTACAGATTCCTCTGACACTCCATCTCCTTCCTCTGCCACGTTTTCCTTGAAATGTCACTTATAATATTTCAAATATAATTTCATTTATCCATATTCTCATTAAATATTTGGGAATAATGTATTTGAATAAAATAATTCCCAAATATTTTTCTATCGTGTAGAATTAAATTTCCATAATTTAATTCATGCCTGTGGTTTTTAAAACCATTTATGTTTGGCCCAATTCACCATTTCACTGTAAAAAACATTTACTGTTACTATTTCCCTGTGAAAAACATTTACTGTGTAATGTTTTTTCAATTTACTGTTTCACTGTGAAAAAACATTTACTGTGTGCTTTTTCCAGTTTACCGTCTTTGGTAAAATGCCTTTTATCTTCTTCTTTTACTTCTGTAAATCTTTGGATAAAGAATTATCCAAGTCTTCATTCACGTGCATCTTCCCATTTAAATCTTCTGCATGGAAATAAACATTAATTTGTTTATTTTGTAAAACTTAAATCTTACCTCCGTAAAACCTTTTCACCGTGAGGAGGAATTTATTTATTATTAATTCCATATTTGTTGTTGAAATGCACTCCTGGAAAAATGCCGCACATTAAACATATTATAAATGGTGCATTTATTACATCGGGCTTGGGATAGAGTGATTTAATCCAAACTGCTTTTACCTCCGATGTGCTCTACATAAAAACACCTGTCCACCAAATAAACCACGGTAGTTTTCCCTGACCCATCTTCACCTAATTAATCTCCTCTCTACTTCAATCCCCGATATGTATGTGCACCCTCCATCCAATCTTTGACTTTTCCACATTATAAATTGAGATTCGTGCCCATGATTTGATTTGATTCCATAAATTAAATATTGATTTAAATATTAATATAAATATTTTAATATAAAAATATTTATATTAATAATAATAATAAACGTTTTTTCCAATTTCTAAGAACTTTGGGCATATGAGGCTTAACACATGACTTTGTGGATGGGATAAGGGTGCTTAATAAAAGGAATGTTTTTTATTTTCAACGGGAATATGAAAATAAGGGTAAAAATGAATGAAGTGATGGAACCAGGGGATTTAGATAAGAATATAGACTAGATATAGGTTTGGGATATTTGCCAAATTTTTGGCTCGTGGAGGACATGAATATTTTGGATGATTAGTTAAGTGAAGGATTTAGGTGATGGGAGCTTGACGGAGCTGGTGAAAAAGTTTGAAAATCTAAGTGGAAAAATAACACAAGGACAAGATGCATTGGGGAAAATTAATGCAAATTAGCAGGTGATCTACGGTCTGCCAAGTCTCATCAACTTTCGATATCGGGGGTTGGAAAAAATGGTTTTGGGTAGACTACTTTTCACCCCGATGTGCCTCTGAGGGTGCCACGTGTCCATGAATGAAACCACGATAGTTTCCCCCAGCCCACCTTTGCATAATTAAACTTTATGCTATTTCACTGCCCGATATGTACCTTAGCTGTTGATCTGAGCCATTTCAAGATCTACGGTCTCCCGAGTCCTAACTTTCGCACCTCCTCCATATTTTTCCATATGCTTCCATATGTGACCTTATCCCCCAAACTATGATGCTTCCATAGCGATGTATCTCTTTGCTAAATTTTCGAGACTTGGATCCTATATGAAAATTGCTATGGTGATAACATAAGCTCCAACTGGGGATGCTATCCTCCCTGCAAGGTAGCAAAGAAATGTAGACCCAGTGCCTGATCCATTGGGTTGCTCCCAAAACATGTGTGTTTACCCTGCTCCGACCTGTCACCAATTTCTGCTGAAAACTGAACTCTGTACATTTCTCTCAATTGGATACTGAACACTAAATACACCGCTAAAATATGATTGTACACACTACTGGAAATCCAAACTGAAAATTGCTTGACCAACAAGATTATATGCACACTCCTATCTACTCTAAAACTGCTGAAATGAATACTCAATCAAGTGATGCTAAAGTGCCAATGCAACCAATCAAGCAACTGGCTTCCCAATTTTTCTCTTCTCACATCTTTCTTAAGCAAGTAGACAAATGTAAACAATGGCAGCTGAAAACAAAATTTGAATCCAAAACTTGAGCTTATGAATGAAACAAACTCCTCCTTCACTAAAGACTGTAATATGATGGCCACAAGATCTTGAAAACCATAAAAAGTCATTTCTTCTTGATGAGCAAAAACATAAAGACAAGCCTCTTTCATAAGTGTTTGTTGCTCTTGCTCTATTTTTTCAGTTCTGAGAATATTTTCAAATGAAATGGTAGCAATATGTTTGTCTACTTCTCCATGCATCTCAATAAAAAAATTCATACATTCTTGAACATCTTCAAATATGACAGCCATATTATGTGCATCAAGACTATCCTCTTGTTCATCAAACAATTCTGATTTGGTTTCATTAAATTTCTGGAAATTTGCTTGAGGACTATCATTTTGACTTTCAAATGAATGAATGGAAATAAATTCCTGTTCATAACCTTCTTGTAAATGTGAAAATCTAACATCATGAACTATTTCACAGTCTAGAGTTCCCATGGATGTATTTTCAAAACCATGATTTTCAAATGAATCAAATAAAACAACTGCCTCTTCATTATCTTTTTGTATTTATGATTGAAGAGTGGCATACATTGTTTTGTTGCTCTCCTGAAATTCTATGTAATTTGCTTGTTCACTACTTGAAATCTCCATAGATGCAGTTTCAGAATCCTCATCCATGTCTAGGCCACTTAGAATTTGAACAACCACATCATTCATAGGGGAAGAAAGACAACTTTGAAACACTTTGTCTTGCTGGAAATCTTGTTGAATGTTTTCAT
Organism: Picea engelmannii; assembly: GCA_009831015.1. NCBI lineage: Eukaryota > Viridiplantae > Streptophyta > Pinopsida > Pinales > Pinaceae > Picea > Picea engelmannii. The sequence goes on along the minus strand of ML783482.1, from coordinate 20,249 downwards.
CAAGTTCAAGAGAAGGAAAATGACTTTTAACAACAATTTCTTGCTCAACTTTCTCTTCAACCAAAGGAGGGGGTTGTTGGGCTGAATATTCATAAAGGGCTTCTATGATTTCATCATTAATACACTCTTCATCACCAAAAAAAATTTCAAGGTACTTAATGAAATGTTCACAAAATTCACAATAGTATTCAAACACCAAGGATGAAGAATTAGATTCTCCATAATGCTTAAAGAATGTTATATGGAAATATTTAAGAGAGTATAAGCTGCCTGGTTTTAAACCTTCATATCATAATCTTTCTCTCTCCTCTAAAGTAGCCATAAACATTTTCATCAAACAATCCTCATGGAATTCAACCCCTAACTTACATATGTGTTGGACAACTGAGAGGGGGGGTGAATCCGTTGTTACCGTGCTTAAACAATAATACTTCTTTAAAAATCTTTACAAGGCACTCAATGATGATCACAATAATGTAGGGAAATAAACAATGGCACATTCAACATCAGTCACATATATGAGAAACACAGAGATAGATATTTCCCGAGGAAACCCATACAGGGTAAAAACCTCTTCTTCTTTATATGATAAGTATTATTTACATCCTTTACATTATCATACATATGAGCACCAACTCATTGTGGGGCTACAACCTCTGTTTTTGCAAGCTGCAACTTGCTGAGAGCACCAACTCTCTATTTTTCTCTAGCACCCACTAGAAGGAAGCACCAACTCCCTGGTTTCTCTAGCACCCACTAGAAGGAAGCACCTACTCCCTAGTTTCTCTAGCATCAACTAGAAGGAAGCTACAACTCCCTATGCTCAAGCACCCACTTGAACCTCTGAGGACACCAGTCCTCCCTAGCACCTCCCTTCCACCCTTGTTTATGAATATGAAATACTGAAACCTATTACAGTGATATAGTGTTCAAAAACAACTTACCAGTCTCATCACTGTTGCGCAAGATATTGCTACCCAGACTTCCTCACTATCTTCCAGCATGCATCCGCTACCCATTCTGTTCTTCTACCTTTTGTGCTCTGTGTGCAATTCTTGTTCAATGCACCTTTTGTTTCCTCTCCATTTCAGTTGTTGCACCACACCTTTTCTTCCTCACACATGCATTACTTCACCTTCGCAACAAAAACTCCTTCATCACTTCTCTGTGTCGTGTACTTATAGTTTTTGTGTACCTTATGCATGCAATATTCACCATGCCTCTGCATGCTCACACTGCACCAATCTCCTCCACATATCGAGTGCATTGCCTGATCATCATCGCGACTCTTCAGCTTCTTTGGCGGTTTTCCCGACATGTTCAACATCACTGGGTGTTCTATCTAGATTTCTCAACTTCTCTGGCAGTTGAGGCTCTTCATCTTCTCTGTCTTCGATGAGCCTATCCTTTCTATTTTCAGCTACAGACTTCAATCCCCTTCCATCTGTCAATCGCCTATATCAATAGTCCTCAATCCATTGGAAGATGCCTTGAGACTCTTCATCTTCTTTGGCAATCACACTGAGTTCTCTTCGAGTCCTCTGGTAGAGACTGTCATTTGTCTCTAGCTATTACACTTAGAAGCGCAATAGTATCCTTGCGATCTTATTCAACTTCACCTGCACCGTTGGATTGAATTCATAGAATCTTGCATTTATTTTTCCATTTCTCACTTCGACATTTCGGGATCCTCGTGGTAAAGATTTCATTACTCTCCATGTCCCGATCCCTGAAACTCTGAAATGGAGCTTATCTCCACTAGGTCCTTCCTCCACATGACCATAGGCCAAGATCAAGCACTTATCCATAAAGTGCCTTTCACGATTTCACATATCGCGAATTCGAGAGGTTAGGGAACCCCGTTCCTTTGAATTTCTAGTTTGCGAAATGACGATATTTTGCCACGTGTCCTATGGACCCAACGGTCCATATTTTTTCATGATTTTGACACTTCACAGGCCTTCTTCATGCCTGATCAATGGTCCACAATCCTCAGTGAAACGATGATCTAGATCTCTTCGCGATTTCACATATCGCGATTTCGAGGTTCGTGACTTCGAGACTCCTATGGTAGGAGTTCTTGACATCTCCATCTCTCGATTTTCGAAACTCCGAAGTGATCAGACAACATTATTTGAGACCTATTCCATTAGATTCATCTCTTCGCCCTCATCACTTTCCTCCATATCATTTTTCTGCAAAAAATTTCTAACCCCGCCCACTCCCTTTTTAGTTCACCCATCATCATGGTCCATACCCGTAACCAAGAACTAGAGTCTCGCTTCAACACCCTGCAACATGGTTTACTTGAGACCCAACAAGAAGTGCAACAACTCAGTGCTACCATTGCCTCCCGTGATGACTCCATGAATGCATCCGTCCAGGTGGCCGTGCAGTCCACAATGGAGGAAGTCAAAAATGAACTTGAATCTGTCGTTGTAGCACTTTTCACCAAACTCAAAATCCCTCTCGATGATGATGCACCTAAAAAGACTGAAGGTGAAACTTCTTCCCATTCCTTTCAACCACATCACTTCCAAAGGGACATACGCCTTCCACGGGTGGATGTAACTAAATTTGATGGCTCAGACCCCATTGGTTGGGTCACACAAATGGAACATTATTTCTCTCTCTACAACATTACAGATGACTTGGCCAAACTCCGGTATGGTGTTCTCCA
>ML783482.1:0-13610 GCA_009831015.1 Picea engelmannii | reverse complement strand
CCCTAGCTTGGATATTATTGTAACAGAGCGCTGCTCGACTGGAGGTTGCCCCCTCGAAGAGGCCTGTGAACATTGCTATCTGATTCAAAGTGCTATTTCTGTTGCTATTTCGTATATCATTTCTATGTATTGTGAAGATTATGTTGGATATTTTACAGTTATTCTGTCATTTCATTTCTGTTCTGCATATTTTACATATCTGGTATCTTGCACATGGAAACAAACATTAATTTCTTTAATTTGTAAAACTTAAATCTTACCTCCGTAAAACATTTTCATCGTGAGGAGAAATTTCATTTATTAGAAATTCCATATTTTTTGTTGAAATGCACTCTTGGAAAAATGTCACACATTAAACATATTATAAATGGTGCATTTATTACATCGGGATTGGGTTGGAGTGCTTTAATCCAAACTGCTTTTACCTACGATGTGCTCCACGTAAAAACACCTGTCCACCAAATAAACCACGATAGTTTTCCCCGACCCGCCTTTGCCTAATTAACCTCCTCTCTACTTCAATCCCCGATATGTATGTGCACCCTCCATCCAATCTTTGAATTTTCCACATTATAAATTGAGATTCGTGCCCATGATTTGACGTGATTCCATAAATTAAATATTGATTTAAATATTAATATTAATATTTTAATATAAAAATATTTATATTAATAATAATAAACGTTTTTTCCAATTTCTAAGAACTTTGGGCATATGAGGCTTAACACATGACTTTGTGGATGGGATAAGGGTGCTTAATAAAAGGAATATTTTTTATTTTCAACGAGAATATGAAAATAAGGGTAAAAATGAATGAAGTGATGGAACTGGGGGATTTAGATAAGAATATAGACTAGATATAGGTTTGGGATATTTACCAAATTTTTGGCTCGTGGAGGACATGAATATTTTGGATGATCAGTTAAGTGAAGGATTTAGGTGATGGGAGATTGATAGAGCTGGTAAAAAAGTTTGAAAATCTAAGTGGAAAAATAACACAAGGACAAAATGCATTGGGAAAAATTAATGCAAATTAGCAGGTGATCTACGGTCTGCCGAGTCTCATCAACTTTCGATATCGGGGGTTGGAAAAAATGGTTTTGGTTATACCACTTTTCACCCCGATGTGCCTTTGAGGGTGCCATTCATCCATGAATGAAACCATGGTAGTTTTCCCTGGCCCGCCTTCGCATAATTAAACTTCGTGCTATTTCGCCGCCCGATATGTGCCTTAGCTATTGATTTGGGTTTTTCCAAGATATACAGTCTCCTAGGTCCTACCTTTTGCGCCTCTACCATATTTGTCCATATGTCGCCATATGTGAACTTATCCCCCAAACTATCATGCTTCCATAGCGATGTAGCTCTTCGCTAAATTTTCGAGAGTTGGATCCTATCTGAAAATTGTTATGGTGATAATAGGGTTGATCCCAACAACAAGCATTCAATGTTTTGAAGCAACGCTTGTGCTCAACCCCAATACTTTCACTGTCGAAATTTGTTGGCAGCCAACTCACATTTTTCCACTATCTTACAAGCTGCCTACACCCATGGTTTTACAAACATCAATTTTTCGTCTCAATGTCCAAATAAACGACACTTTTGCGACATTTGTGCATTTATCTTCGTTTTGTTTTCATGACTGTAAGCGTGAAAAATTGGTCTTTCGAAGTCGCATTAAGATCGTTGTTAAACTGTTGTTACCCTTCTTGTCGATATGTCTATTGCGCTTGCATTTTTATACAATTTACAAAACTCTTTTGATCTACGCTCTTTGGGTATTCTTTGATAGATTATGCATTTTTGGTTTCATTGAGTTTGTAGAGCATTGGCATTTGGATTTGCATTTTATTTGACCTACTTGACCATTGGTTTTATGAAAAGACATAGGTGCTATGGTTAAATCTTTCATATATATCTTTTAATATGATACCTATGTTCATGTTTTTATAACTATTGGCATGTTGATTATATCAAAATACCCTTTGGCACATTGGTTAAACTATTGATTATCTGATTTGATACATTGGCACATAGTTGATTTTGGTTTTGATTTATATGTCGAGTGTTTAAAACTATGGCATAACGTTTGCACGTGTTGGTTTATACATTGATTTCATGGGTTGGCCAAGTGATATGACTATTGAACTATATTATAATGGATTGAACATCTATGTAAGCCAGCGGTTGTACTTTGGCAATAAATATTTGCATGGCAGAGATAAGCTCCACCACCTTCGCACGATGGCATTTATGCCTATCCCTTATCCTCATTCACTTCTGTTAGCTCGGGTAGCTCTGCTCCTGTGTGGCTTGATCCAAACCCTCGTCTTACCATGTGCTCGGCTCCATGGCACCAGTCGTGTGGATCGAGCAAAACGAAAACCAAGCCTTGTTAATGTTTGATAATGCCCGCAAAGACTTGCAGGAAAACGGGTGGCTCACCTTCATACAACGATTTGATGGTTTTAATCTTTGTGTTGCACGATAGTTCGCTTCGACTTTCGATGGCTGTAGAGCCAAGGTGGGCGACATACAGTTAGAAATTGACGAGGAGTTTATTAGTTCTGCTACAGGGTTACCCTCCTCGGGACAGCGTTGGTTCAAGAATTCTAAGGTCGAGGATGTGCCATGGACGCTACTATTCGTCTCCCAAAAGGTCACCTCTTGTGACAGAGGTATGCCCATCTCTGCACTTAAACCACGATGGCACGATACTTTGATGGTAATTAAGCAATTCATGACCTGTGAAGGTCGATACAGACTTGTGTTTCTCTACCACCTGCGTTTGCTAATGAATTTTATGGGATACTCGTTGAATATGCCCTTTTACCTTCATCGTATCCTATTTAAAATGTCTAAAAGGTTTAAAAGGCAGAAGGCTGACAGTAGCCTGTTCCACTATGGGCTTATTAAACTTATCGTTGTGCATCACTTGAGTTTACATGGTGATAGCTGGAGAGCTTTCATAGCTCAGAATGGTTTTGACGATACAAACCCTGTCTAGGTTGACAAACCTGTGGTAAGTGAAACCTATGTTCAACCACCCGTGCCCTTACATATCCTTTTGCCCTCTCTTAAGCCTAAGGTCGATCCTGCTATTGACTTACCGGACGTTGGAACTGAGAAGGCCGAGACTATTAAGAAGCCTGTGAACAAAAAGCCCAAGGCAAACCCTACTGATAATGCCAAAGGAAAAAGGAATGCCCGACTCATTTCGAGAATGGCCAGAAATAAGACTAAACCCTCTGCTGAGCGAGACCCTATTGTCCTTAGTGAAGATTCAGATTCAGACGTAGAACATTTTCTAGCCAGTGAGTACCCCTACTCGCAGGGTCTGTGCCCCGAACCACCTTATGATTTCGTGACAAATCTTCCCCCCTGCCTAAGGAATGATCCTAGCTACCCTGGTATTAAGTTGCCTAACGAAACCCTCAGCCATATGTCCAAACCCTTGCCTGATATTTCAAAACACACACAGCCATCCTGTGACCAATGTGATTCTTGGTTGGAACAATACTACATCGACGTTCCCATACTCCAATCGAAAATTCGATCACTGGAAGATCAAATTGCAGTGTTGATCAGTCAAAGAGACCAACTCCAAGAAACTGATAAGAAGCAGAAGACAACAGGCTCCATCCTTTTCAAAAATGTTGAATCAGCCACAGCCGTTATCAATTCCAAATTGTCGTGATCCAGCCATACAGGTATGATTTTTGAAATTGTTCTAGTTGTGTGAATGATTAAGGTTGATATAATGATTTCAATTTTTCGGATAGCTCTGTGTATATTTCGAAATGGCTCTGTCATTCGGTGTTCATCTTGTACATTGTTTCTCTATGCTAAAAATAAATGAAATTTCGATTTGGGTATACGATTTGCTTATTCCTAGTTTATCTATTGATAGATTCTTATCGGATTTGAATGATTTTCGTTTGGATTTGATTTGTTGGTTTGTCTGATCGAGTTAACAAAACTAATGGTCTACTTTCAATTGAGTTCGTTTTGTATTCACTCCGAACAGGAAGTTTTTTCATGCTCAATTTATAATAAGATCATGTTTGGATTTGATTTCGTTATGGTTTGTACACTGTGATTGGCAAACGATTTCAACGAGTTTGGTTGTTATGATTTTTTAATATGTTGTGTCCTATAATTTTCCAAATCGGGAATACCACTCTGTTCAATTTAATTTGGTTAGAACGACTCTGTTTTTACAAAAACAATGCTCTCATTTAAGCCTGTGCAAATGCACCTGAATCGAGGAATGGATTTGATTCATGACAACTATGCTAAACCTCAGCCGATTAATTCGCTTGATTGGATTGCTGTTAGTTCGATCATTTTTTATGAGTTAGATTCGTATGGTAAATGAATGCTCTGTTTGATTTTGATTTGTAAAAACGAGTTGGTTATATCCAGATCTACGATTGGTATATAAGTTAAATTCGGTTACAATTCGTTTGAAATGAACGATTTCGTTCAACGCTAATCGAGTTTGTTTGCTTCAAATATCAATAACAAACGATCGGATAATTCTTATGAATATTGTCACCAATTAATCGATCCTGTTATGATTTTATTTGAATTGATTTTCGCGTCGGTTTGAATTGCTCTATTCGTGGCATGAATCGTTTGATGTGTTATAACGATTTGTCAGATTCATATCTCATGTTGATAAGGCAGCGTAACCATTGCTTGCTATTTGTTTTGATTATGTTGATTTCGAGTTGATATGAAGCAATCACATTACTTTTCCATATAATTTTGTTGCTCGACTTTGTGGTAACAAACAAAACAGAGTACACCTGTCTCTGTATTCGGTTGATATGATTTTTGATCCTGTTTGATTTCGAATGATATAACAATTTCAATTTCATTGATTCGTTTTCAAATAGCTATTAGTTGTTAATTGAATTTAATTCTTTAAAAGGATTTTCATTTGATTTTAATGCCGATTCTGTGTCTTATTTAGACCAGCTACAGAATCGCAAGATTCTGTAGCTAGTCTATAGGATTAGATTTTTTATCATTTTATTAATAAAGAATCCTTCTAACTTGTTTATTTTTGGCCCTTTTCAGGTAAATTCGAATTGCATAGGACATATTGGACAGGCTAGGGGATATTTGTGTATTTGGTTTTGATCTCAGTTTCTTAGTTTTAGTCAAGACTTGGGATATCTTCCCAGATTTTATGTAAACAGTTTGATAACTTCCACAGGGAGGTTTTACCCTGTGGAAAACCTTTAAATACTTATTATTTTTGTGTAATAAGGAAGCATCCTCACTTGTGGGAGAACCAGGATATGGATTTCTAATACAAACTGAGATAAAAGTTGATGTTCTGTTACAACTTTTGCTTTCATAATATCAATCTTTTGTTTCAAGTTTATGCATGTCATTTGTAATAGATTATAGACTACTTTAGCTATCATAGTCTATGGCAGAATGATATGATTTGATTAATGTTTCATCCATGTCTAATTTCTTTCATTACTTAAAAAATAAAAATACAACAATTATTTTGTTCAATTAATGAATGACATATTTCTCTTCTTCGTCAATTGAATAATTTTCTATAGGTCTTTGCATACAGGTTTATCTAACTGTGAAGATTTATATATCATAAGATTGTTGTAAAATTTTTATGTCTTGTTTGTCCTTTACTCATACTTGAAGAGCACAACAGTTTATCGTTTACGACAAGCTTCTGGGATAATTCGGTGCGGGTTTCCTCCCTCCGATCTGCTGAGATAATCATCTTACACAGGACAAACCTGGAGCGTTTTTCCAGGTCAGTTTGTAATTTAGTTTTGTTAGTTTGTTAGTATAATATTAGTAGTTTAGTTAGATATATGTTAGTTAGATTAGTATTTAGAATTAGTATATTAGTTGTTTAGTTTAGTTATTTTTGTTTTATTTCTGTTCATAAAATTATAAAATCAACAAAAAATATCTTTCTCTGTCTTAGGGCAGAATGCAAATGAATTTTTTCAGGTTTTATTTAAATCTGTAAATTGTAGATAATGTACATTTTGTGAATAAGTTATATTTCCATTAGTAGTCGGACAGATAGTTAGTTAGAGTTAGTATAGTGTTAGTTAGTAGATTTTATATATAGATTAGTTAGTTTAGTTTATTAGTGTGTTTTATTTCCTTTTTAGTTAGATTAGTTTAGTTTGTTTTAATAGTTAGTTTTAGTTAGATTAGTTATTTTAGTTTAGTTTTATTTTTTGTTTTATTAGGACCTTAGATTGGCTGACGGAGCCGCTAAACCCGTCAGGGTGGTTCATCCCAAACGGCTTGGGTTATTAGACAACCCCGGACCGGTTCCACTCTCTCAGTTGACGGACGACCGATTTCTCCCATCAACAAACTTGCAACAACCCTTTGAGATCAAGACAAATGATTCATACTATGTTGTGGGCATTGTTCTCACTAATCACGGCCACCACATGGCCTATCATAGTGAGACACTATCATATGTTTTCCGTAAGTACCCTACTTACTACAAAGAAATGTACTCCATTGTACAAGCCTACCGCCAGTGGAGACATTACATTATTGGGAAGGAGACAGTCATCCACACTGATCTTAAGCCACTGCAGTTCATGCAGACACAAGGCAAATTGTAGAATGACCGCCATCAGAAGTGGTCCATGTACTTGCAACAATTCCACCTCAACATCAAGTATAAAACGGGAAGAACCAACCGTGTCGTTGATTGCCTTAGCAGATCGCCAGTCACGACACTCACCATGATGCTATACTCTTGCGGGCATGAGACCTATGGATGGCCCCAAATCTATGAGACATACCCGGACTTCGCCACCACCTACCAAATGTTGGGCGCAAATGCAATTAACACTAATTTCCATTTTTAGGACGGGTTGTTGTGTTGTCTGGGCCATATCTGCGTTCCATCAAGCGAGTGAGTGAATCTGATCTGGGAAGCCCACTACAATTGGGTGGCAGGACACTTTCATGTCGAAAAGATAGTGGCAATGATGCAAAAACATTTCTACTGGTCAAAAATTCGATAGGAGGTCAACAAGTATATCAAGTCCTGCACTACCTGTGCGATTTCCAAACTAACCACTAAGAAATAGGGCTTGTACACCCCTCTTACTACTCCTCACAGGCCATGGTAATCCATCTCAATGGACTACATGTTGGGCCTCCCATCCACCAAGAAGGGAAATGACTATGGTTGTGGATTTCTTTTATAAGATGACGATTCTGGCCGCCTGCAAGAAGAGCATCACAACAGAGGCCACTGCCAAGCTCTTCTTTAAATGAGTCTGGGTACATTTTGGAATCCCAAAAACCATTGTCTTATATTGGGACAATTGATTTCTCAGCACATTCTGGTCAAGCCTCTAGTCACTATTGGACACCAATCTCACTAAATCCACAACCTTCCACCCCCAGACAAATGGCCAAACTGATGTCGTAAATAAAATGATCATGCATATCATGCACATGTATAATTCCAATCACCCTCACACATGGGATGAGAGTCTCCCCTATGTTCAACATATCTACAATTGAGCCCTGCATAGCTCAACCGACCACACCCCCTTTCAGGTGGGGTTGGGATTCCAACCATTGGGTCCCATAGATGTTGTACTACCCCTTGCGGTCACCTCGACCGACTCATCTCCTCCTCCAAATAAATTTTACAAATCCACCTGGTTCATTGAGCGGATCCAACACATCCTCCAACAAGTTTAGTATATCCTACATAAGTCCAATGACAAGTACAAGCAATGCCATGATCAACACCAGGTGCCACATAAGTTTTAGGTGGACGACAAAGTTTGGTTGCACTTGTAGAAAGAGCGCCTTACAGGGCCCCATCGGAAGCTTCACCCACTCTGTTATGGGTCGTACACCATCACCAAGGTTGTGGGTGATAATTCTTCTGAGTTCAACATTCCTCCTTTCCTTGTCTTGCACCCAGTGTTCAAAGTGGATATCCTTCGACCATATTTCCTACCATTATTGGACACCTCAGAGATAGCAGAAGAAATGACACCAACATAGCTCAAACCTGAATGCATACAATAGGAATCCAATGATCATATTGTAGAAAAAAAAATCAAGGGCACTCGGCAGCAAAGGATCAAGCTTTATCGAGTTGTAAAAGGAGGGCATCTCCTGCACCAAGGCAAGTGGCTCACACGGGGCCAAATTCAACAAAAATTTCCTCATATGATGGGGTAACTCAACGAAATGGAGACCATTTCTTCCTAAGGGGGGAGGATTGATCTATATGGATTTCGGTGGCCTCCCACCTAGTCCAACTGGCTCATTTTGGCAATTTTCTAGTTTGGCAGTTTTTTCCCTAGTTTTTGGGTCCCTGACTTGCGGGGCCGTTTTGAGGCCCTAAAAAATGATTTTTAGGGCTCACCATAGTCAGAAGGACCTGTTATCCCCTAGCCTAGGGATAAATAAGGATATTATGTCTCGAGGCCCACAGGTACTAGACATGGAGTACCAAGATCCATATTGACTTAAGCCTGGCCCTGGAGGGCCCATCTTTATTCTTCAACGCCTCCACCTTGTCAACAAAAACAACATCCATCCCATCGGCCTATTCCTTCAACAATAGTAGGTGTTCCTCCATGAGGTAATGCGTCCGAGTATCATGGTATGTGTCACTCTGATTCTCAAAACATTTGAATATGTGCATCATTTTTTTTTACTTTTAACGTGTGCTTGGACCTTATGCCTTTCCACTTGTCCACACCTAGGGGGAATGACAGGATGTCCTAGCAAGTTGGTTCCCATAGGGTTTGATTTTCCACTGGGTGGGTTCATGAAAGGTCATTTTCCATTCCCACCATACTTGCCACTTTTCATCTTTTCCCCCCTCATCCATCCCATACATTGGTTCGAGCACTGGGTTTGCCAAGATAACAAAGGGTTGTACCTTACCTTGTGGGAAGAAGGGGATAAAGGCCCAGAGGGTAAACCTTTAGATTCTTTGCCCATGGATCACCGAGAAAGCAATAAAAGGATTCTAAAAAATAAACAGAGGGACCCAGAAAATAATAAAATCAAGACCTAGTTGGAGGATAGGGGGTGTCATCACGAGCCATCCTATTAGGTCCATGGGAATGTACTGGTATGAAACTACCATTCATCTAGTTACCATGCCATGGTAGTGGCCCTTGGTGGCATAGCCAATAGAAAGGGGGTCTCATCACGAGCCAACCTTCTCATCTCCATGAAATGCTTGTGGGTAACATTCTCACCACTGGTCACCACGCCAAGGCAGTGTCCCCTAACTAGTCTCTTGAAAGAAAACATAAGAAGATAAAAAGATAAAAGGATTTGAATGGGCTTGGAAACATTTGCATCCTTGAAGGTGAAACTCACGCTCTTTAGAGGCACCCACAGGTAAGCCATACATTCCCCTATCATCACTGCACCCATTGCTTAGACATCCCTTACTACCTCATCCACTTACATGGCTTGTATTTTTCTTCACCTGGAAACATCCCACTTCCAATGAGAATTAGCCCAATAGGACCTCCTAGCATCCCCTCCAAACCTGGCTTGTAGAATATCATAACATCTTTGAGCACTTGTCTGGGAAATGGGGTTTTATGCACATGTTTAAATAACTTGATTATTAGATATGATTGACATTGCTATGATCCCTGTGACTTATGAGCCCATGGAGGGCATAATTTTTGTTGTTGCAGGGCCACACCCGATGGCTATTTTGGCATTTTTCTTGGTGGAAGTGTTCAACTAGGCTATTTGCTAGATGATTCTTCGTGAATGTAAGTAAATTTTCTGCAATTCTTCTTCATTTAATGGTTATAGTTACATTTATCTTGCATTTTTACTAAGATTATGAAATTGCTAGCTTAAAACCCTAGGAGGCTAAAAAACATGTTATTGTCCTTGCCTTAATAACATTCACCTACTAGATTATTCAAGAAAACCAATTTTCTTGAAGATTTTGCTAAGGGCCTTGCCATTGCAACACCCTAGCACATTTTGCTTCATCTAATCCATGATCTACTTCATCTTTGAGCTAAACAAGGAGAAAATCTACTAGGGCCTAGGGTTACCTACTTCCTACTAGCCATTTCCCCCCTAGGGTTTGGTAATTGAAACCTTGGGCTACCTACACTTCAATTATTAACCCTCTTGTCTTTATTTCTCTCATTATCATTTTTTTTCTTCAAGATTTGTCGCTGCCTAAAAGGACTCCATTTACCCTAAAACATAACTGATCTAAGCCTTGCTATTGAGTGATTGACAAAAAACTACTATCAAAACCTTTACCTTAAGCTCTCTACTAACTACTCCTAACCTTATAATAGTCTAATATACTAACTTATTTGTTGATGTTACAAAAGTAAGCTACAACCTTCTATTGCAGCACTAAAAGCAACTAAAAGTAATTGAAAAAGTTGATTAGTACACTGCCTTACTTCCTTATGACAAATGCTAGTATTTTGGTGTTAATGAGTAATTATTCTTGGTCATTCTGAAGACATTTTAAGGCATTTATTGTGAAGCTATTGTCTTATAAAAATTGCAGCTATAAATTTATGTTTGCTTCATCATAAATCAACTATTGCTTTTATTGATAAATCCCATGGATATATGAAGTACTAACAACAATTTGTACTTGTGAAAGATATATTTTATTGTTGTTATGTTCTGGGCAGGTACATCTTAATACCTCGCTACTTCATTGGTTAAAACCCTGGGACTTTCTGGTCAGTGTGACTTGTGAGAGGGGAATTTTTCATAGACACTTTAACCCTTGCGTTCTAAAACCTCTGGGTCATTGGGGACATCTCCCCTGGGCCATAAACCCTAAATAGAAAGAGGCGTCTTGTTAAGGTGACAGTGATAGGATAACCTCATGTTACGCCAATTTGTCTTCTTTCAACCTTTTCCCTTTTAATAAGTACAAATTGTGCGATAACATTTTAGCACCACTGTCAGGGAACACTGAGTCAATTCTCCTCAAGATGACACTTTTTGGTAAGCCTTTACTCAAAAGTCTTTATCTTACAAAGATTACCTGGTGACTCCACTGAGGGTGATCCCTCATCCCTTTGATAGTTTCAAGAAAATTGTCTGGCGACTCCACTAAGCTTTTCCAAGGTGCCACCTTACTCTCAATTCTTTGATATTTCCAAGTTATGGGATCATGGCACCTTGGGAACAAGTGTATCCGACTATTGATTTCAATTTTTTTCAAGGATACCTGGGTTACTTTGATACAAAATGGTCAAGCAACTCTCCAAGATTTGTAGGCCTCCCATTCACTCACATTGTAGAATTCTTGAAGTATATAAGCGAGATAGAATTGGGAGGGGAGGATGTTTTGGTAAAATTATTCATACATTCTCTGCCATCCTTCTTGCAAGATTGGTTTAAGAGTTGTTGCGAAGATAGGGGTATTTCATCTTCCATAGACCTCATTAGTAGGTTTATTGAGTTTGTAAAACCACGATGCCTGACATATGAATATTCCCTTGAGAATATTGCAACAACCCTAGAAGATGAAGGATTCACCACTGATATTGTGGGAAATATCAGGGATGTGTACCTTACTCAACACCAAGAACTCTTTGATATAGAGGAAGAGATTTACAAAGAAAATTGTCAACCCCTTAAAGAGGAGCAAGATTTCTCCCATGATTCGATAGAATGGAGTGAAGAATTTACTAGAGAAGTGAATTATGAGTATGAAGCACTAGTAACCGCTCCTCTGTCTGATGAATCTCTCCAAGATCCTATCTCTCCTATACAAGATGAAGAGGATGAGATGAGTCATTTTCCTTTCCAATTTTTTGATGACACCTTGTTCTATGATTCAAAAGGTGAAGAAGTAAAGTAACCCTTGGAAGAGATAGCTCCTTCATTTTCTGATGAAGACGAAGAGATGAGTCTTGGGGATGATGTACTAGACCCTCTTCCATTTAATGAAGTCATTAGAGCCATTGATGCTCCTACACAACAAGAAGTGAACACAATAAGTAAATCCCCTTTCCAAAATTTTGATGATGCTTTTTTTTATGATTTGGAAAGTGAATAAGTACTAGAGGATCCCTTGGATGCATTAAATCCTTCATGTTATGATAAATGTACTAACATTGTTGAAACTATTGATGGGTTCATACATGTTGGAAGACGTAAGTGGGATGTGATTGGTTATGATGAGGATCCCATATACGACATTGAACGTCATTTCCAAAAGTTTCCTTTGAAATTATCATATGAGGTTACTAATTTTGACAGTTGGAAACAAAGAGATGATATAATTACAGATACTTTCCAAACACCCGGGGATGACCTAGTTCTATATCCTCCTTATGATTTTCGGTCATACCTTGAGGATTTTGATGAGTACTCCTTTGAGAATTCATATTTATTATATAAAGAAATTTATCAACCATTTTCATGCTAAGATATTGATAAAAGTGAGGAAGTTTCTTGCCTAAAGCAAGATACTTGTGAAAATAACTTCCACCTCCCTTTAATTACTTTACTTCGCTATGTCATTGAGGGTATGGTTTGGAAACATGTTCCTTATCCAAAGTATTTTGTAGGGAAAATCCTCCTTTTGAATTTTAGGGGAAGGTTGAGTTCCTTAAGAAGAAGCTTATTATCACAGTCTTCCAGCTTCCCCTTAAGAAATTGCCAGTCACCCTTAAAGTTATTGCTTGTCCCTTCCTAGGCCTCAGATTGTGAAGACGTTAGAGGTAGCCAACCTTTAGACTCTTTGAGTCAGTCTATTGAACCTTTGAATTTTCACGATCCCTTTTTGAGATGGATTGAGCACCTTCCTGAGAGTATGAATTGGCACCATTTTGTCCCCCCCCTCCCGCCTCCATGAGCTAGACTTTACTATTTTCGATGATACAATATATTCTCTAAATTGTAATGCTCTAATTTAATTATAACTACCATTAATTTAGAACAGAATAGTAAATTAAAAATTTACTATAAATTTCACTTAATCTAGCACATTCAGTCCAATATTTCCATAAATAAAATTCATTAACAATTTACATACCTCACTCTGATGCTATTCGCCGCTTGATGCTATCCGCCGCTTGAACCTGACGCTGCTCCTTTGGACACCCCAAAACTAGCCACCCTACCGACTAGTACGCCTAGCCCTAGGACATCAATGGATGTCCTAGCCCTCCGAGCCCAAAACCTCCTCAGCCCCCCGGTGCACTGTAAATCCCACTGCAAATCAACTCTCCCAAAACTCCCAGTTCTCCCCTCTCCTCGAATGCATGAATCAATCCCCTCCGTAATCCTTCTCCACTTCCCTTATTCCTCCTTCACCGCCCTTCCTCCATTAACTCCCCCCACCCAATACCTTATCCCTTTATTAATGTTTCCCTTTTACGTATTGGTTATGTTATCCCCCTATGGGATACGTAACCCCATTTAACATTATATTTTATTTTTCCCCCTTTGTTTAATACTTAATTAATCAATTAATTAATTAATAAACAAATTAATCATTAACCATTAGTTAAAGAGTTAATCATACTTAAACTAATCATAGTCACAATTAATTAATTAATAACAGATAATTAATTAAGGTTATT
>ML783481.1:1301987-1318430 GCA_009831015.1 Picea engelmannii | reverse complement strand
TGCCCGTTCATTTATTTGATGTGAAACGTGATGTATTTATGTTGCATTGAGGTAGGGGGTGGGTAGGACTTAGGGTAGTTTATTTTTATGTTTTTTGTTTTTTAATATTATTTATTATATGTTTGGTTTACGTTTTTTATGTTTTGTTTTTATATTTTGTTTTATGTTTTATTTTTATATGTTTTATTTTGTTTAATTTTTGTTTTTTTTAAATTTGTTTTCTTTTATTGTATTTTATGTTTTTTGTTTTATTATATTTTATTTTTATATTTAATATGTTATATATATATATATATATATATATATATTATATACTTTTTATATTTTTTAATTATTTTATTTAATCCAAAAACTAACCTACTTATTAAATTAACTAATTATTAATTAATTAATTAATTAATCATTAATTAATTAATAGTTAGTCTAACAATTATTTTATTTTAAATTATCCTATAAAAACAACTTTGTTAGGCTAACAAATATTAGAGAATGTCACTAACCTTTTAACATTATTCGTTCATTATGCTAAGTTCATTT
The DNA here is from genome assembly GCA_009831015.1 of Picea engelmannii. Lineage (NCBI taxonomy): Eukaryota > Viridiplantae > Streptophyta > Pinopsida > Pinales > Pinaceae > Picea > Picea engelmannii. The sequence continues at coordinate 1,317,893 of ML783481.1, read as the reverse complement.
ATTCATGGATGGAAGGCGGGTGAGGCGTACTAAATGGGTCGAAACGACAAGGGAGTGAAGGCGCAGTGGAGGACGAAGGATGCAACAGGATGATGGAGGATCGGGCGAAATGGATGGAGGGGAAAAAAGGGGGTCAACCGAGCCAGAAGTCTTCATCACGGGGGAAATGCCAAATCCACAGTCGAATAATCGATTTGCCTATAATTATAGGACCCCAACATTACCTTCAGGAAATATAGTACTAAGTACATATCATCCCACCTTGTGCTTGGACTGCCAAAAAGGGAAACCAATGCGAACACCACGTCTCATATATCATTAAATTTCTACCCTAGGGAGCCAAAAGTAAACTGTCTAATATTGACAGATTGACTACATAACAATATTAGATTTCAAACATACCAAAAAACTATTGAAACTGAAATTAAGATATAAAAAAATTCAAGTATTTCACAATAGTTAATCTAAACACTAGATTGACCATTATCACCATCGCCACTAGGAAGAAAATTCCCCATTGGATCGTACACACATCGACAATAGAAATCTAGACAATGTTGGCATGGTTGTTGGCCAATTAATGAGTCTAGGAGGTTTGCAAGACAACAATCCATCATCTCTTGGAGGAAATGTTGTTCTACAATATCCCTGCGAAGCTCGAAGATTAATTTGAGCTAGTCATCAAATAACTGAGGCAGAGAATCTTCTTCATATGTTCTACTGGAATTGACCACTTGAACCTGTGATATGTTTCCCATAGAATTTTTGTGATCAAAATTACCAGTAACATCTATTGGAAACCATCTTGTTGGAGGTGAGGATGGTTCTCCCATAATTTCCTGAATTTTTTCAGGTGGAATTTCCTCTTCCACAATAGCTATTCCCCAAACGTCCTCATATTGTTGGATAGCCACAGGGGAATAGGTTGGAGGAGTATTTCCCTATAGTGATGCGGTAGGATCTTGAACCCCTGTAAGATTTACCTCATTCGCGAGACATTGTGTAGAGAGGGAGAGAATGGGATCAAAAGGGGAACCAAACAAGACTAAAGATAGGTGAAAGAAAAATGGAAGTGGGGACACATTTATGAGTAGGTGAAAGAATGAGATAAATATATAACGAGGGCGGTATAAAATGGGCTATGATGAGGTTCATGGCCCATGAAAGAGCCATTACAACACCATAAATGGAATTCACCACATTTGTACCATAGTTTACAAAACCAACCATCGATGAAACATGTATGATAATGTTGCACATGAGAACTAGACCATGAAGGTGAGGATCACGTAAAATATCTATCTTGGGAGGGGGGCCAAGTGCTTGGAGGTGACATCAGCATCGAGATGTCGCAATATTTATCTTGGCTAGGTGGCACCCCATCTTGGGATAATGATGGAAGTCTTGATATTATCCTTATTATGTATTTTTTAAGATGATATAGGGAACTATGGGAAAAATATTGCACCTCTTGCACTTCATCACACTATTTCTCCTTCAAGAGATAGGAAAGGGCATATAAGCAATTTTTGTTTCCTAATAAGAGTATGTAAATTTTTTTAATGCACCTCCTTTACAATAAAGAACTCCTAATGTAATTACTATTGTGTTCAACACTGAGAGTTAAAGAGTCACTAACAAAAATAAATAATGTCGGGTAAACAATATGAAAAATAAAAGTGGAAATGATATCATACACCATATAGAAATTGAAAGGCAAATGTTACATGATACTTTTGAGAGGGATTACATCCAGATAGTCGATGAAATGAAGAAAATATCAATCGATGCATTGTAGAACATAGAATTGAACTAGAGAATTTGAGGTACAATGAACAAACACTCCTTTTTGAAGTGGTGAAGAAGGAAAATCTCACTAAGTTACCAACTATTTTAATTCTTTATAATTCAAAATAAAAATATGAATGAGAATGCATTAGGGGCAAGTCTTTGTTAATATATAAAATGTGAGATACTTAATATAGTATAGTGTGTTTTAGAAGATTTTAAATGTTGGGAGATTATTATTAGTTACTTGTTAATATCGGTTTGGATTAGTTTGTCACATGTGGTAAATAGTTACCATCAAACAATGTACTTCTTAATACATGTAGATATGCTAGAGATGTTGGAAAATTATTCATTAATTTGGGTGTTGATAATAAACTATATCACGCATGTAGAAAATATTTCATATTATACAAAGGATAGCATAAAGATATGTCCTTATATTCAAAATTCAAAACAAGTTTATAAAAGTTTAATGTAAAGGGAGGCTTGGATGTTCCACAAACATATTACACGTGTTATGGTCCTACCCTAAGCTCCATACATTAGGCTACATATGAGTTAGTTAATTTTTCTATATGTCCATACTCTTTGAATAAGGTGCATTCAATGGTAGTGGATAGTTATTCATTGTAAAATGGACCACTTTATAAGGCCCACTAGATAGTTGGTACCCATTACTGATGGAGCCCCAAGTATTTAGAGTGTTTTCTATGGAAAAACTATTTAAATATATATGAGATTATGAAATGCTTGTCTTGTGTTATGTATTTAGATTTCTATTTAGTGGATGGTGCCTCACATTAAGAGGAAATTGAATATTGTATTTTTCATCACACTATCAATAGACAAGGGAATATTTATAGATTTTATCTTGTTTCTAGTTAATTTGCAATGATATTCTCTCTATACGTAACTATGTTTCAATTTTCAAGGTTTAAGGAGCAGTACAAGTGCTATCAAAGTTCTTTCCTAAGATAATAGGACTATGAATTTTAGTAGATTTTTTTTTAGGATAGAGACTTGTTTTGAAAAAACACTTCATAAATTATCACCCAATTTCCATGAGCCCTATAAGATCATCCAATGAATATGACAAGTCTCCTACAAACTGGCTCTGCCCACCCACTCCAATAGTTTTCTAGTATTGCATGTGTCTTCTCTAAAAACTATTATGGGATCAAAGTGCAAGGTGAAAACTATTTTATCATAATTTGATGAAGAAGGCTCAATTTGGAATTATCCATTAGCAGTATTGGATACCAAAGAGCATTAATTGTGCTATTCCAATTTTTTTTTGTATAGATTTACTGTAAAGATACACCTCATGGGAACCAACCACGATGCTATAAAAAATTCATCATCAATAGATTTGAAGGTAACATTGTTTTTGAAGGAGGGCGGACACGTTAGGGTCCTTTCATAACCTCTTTGCTTTAGGATACATAGTAGTTAGTTAATTTTTCTATGTAACCCTCATCTTTGAATAAGGCCCATTGGATAGTAGTGGATATTTATTTGATGTAAAAGAATCCACTTTAAAAGTCCCACTAGCTAGTTGGTGTAATAGCCCCTTCGTTACGACTACAAGCGAAGTAGAAGTGGAAAAAAATATTATTATTATTATTTATTTTTTTAGGGAAAGAAGGTGACAACGACAACAGTTTACCTCACCATTGATGAAGAACATAAGCATGTAGTCCAGGCAACAGGAAAATAAGACTCAACACACTAGCACAAGAGAAACGAGGTGAAACATGCGTTAAGACAAGAAGAAATGACTACCCACCCAACCCAACAGGATCCCACCTACAAGCCAAGGGACAACATCCCCCTCTCGACACAACAAACTTGACGAACGAAGACTAGAACCTCAAGGCACATGAACCAAAATCATTAAGGAGTTCAACCCATGCGCAAAAACAAACTTACAACGCTCGACAACACTCACACAGAAGGCACCGCCTTTGGCCAAGTTATCATTCATTGCTATCCAAATAGGGCATGCCATGATCCCCTCATCAAGAATCATGTCGTCCCGTGATGATAGATGTGTCAATAACCTTGGAGCAACACATCCTATTTGGACCAAGGAATTTAGAAAACTTCGACGTGCTAGGAGTTGAATACTGATAGGGAGACTATACCCACACCCCACACAAAAGGTCGACGAGACAAGAGAGGATGACTACTAGGGGAGTCACAACTTTTTCAACCACCCAACCCCATCATAAAGTCTAAACTAGTCAATAGTTACAATTTTTTTTTGACATTGAATATCCATCGAAATTTAGCAAGTCTAAATTATAATTTAGTCTTTAACTTACTAACTGATTAAAAATTAATAAAATCCAATTGTCCATTCTAATTTACACCATATTCGTTACTTTCAATCTAAATAACATCACTTTAGAATCAATCGACAATTCTACATTACAATCAAGCATTAATTTCAATCGAAATAATCTCAATTACGAATCAGTTCGGCAATGATGCATTATGATTTAATCATTAAATACAAATTAATTTAGCAAGATTAATCTATACTTTTGTCAATACTCCTAAAATCATTTAACCATTAATCACCATCTAAAAGGGTAATTCTAAGTTAATCCTCGAAATTACAATCTAACTATCAAATGAGAATATATAAATACATTAGCCACATCAATGTAAAATGATACAATATATAACACTTGTGATCATTTAAATTACAGATGTCATCTATCTAATATAACCGTACCAAAAATAAATAGTTGTCTGTAACATTAAGAAGGGAACTATTGACTGCTAACATCGTTGTAGAAATTGATATCGCTGTGGAAATTAATATGAATAAGGAAACTATTATCCTTTGACATTGTTGTAGCAATTAACCTAGAAAATAACATGGTAGTTACATAGAAATTAATACGACCAATAACATGGATGTAGCAATTAATGTTGGTAGTGAGAATGCTGGGTACACTCAAATTGAAGGAGAATAAGAAGACAACAACTTCAGAAGGATCAACTCATGGTTATTCGACAATCAACATAGTCAACATTCTAAATAGAAAAATCATGTCCCTTCAACAACGAACTCATTCAATCATTGTTTTGGGCAAATCCATGGTTATTTACAGAAAACTTAGTCACATTTAATTGGAAAACATTGTGGGACTTTACAACAAACTCAGTCACATTTAATTGGAAAACATCGTGGGCATTTACAACAAGATCAGGAAATTGATTTAAAACAAATTCATGGGTGTTTTATCAGCAACTTAGTCAATAGATTTAAAGACAAAAATGTGGGTATTTCAACAACAATATCTGTCAACTTTTAAAAGAAAAAATGTGGGCATTTCAACAGCATTCTCTGTCAACTTTTAAAAGAAAAAATGTGGGCATTTCAACAACAATCTCTGTCAACTTTTAAAAGAAAAAAACGTGGGAATTTCAATGACAATCTCTGTCAAGTTTTAAAAGAAAAAACGTGGGCATTTGAACAACAATATCTGTCAAGTTTTAAAGAAAAAACATGGGCACTTCAATGACAATCTCAAGCGCATTTTAAATCGAAAAATCATGGTTCCCTTTTTCATTGCCCGGATTCCAAATGCAAATGCATACATGAATGACCAAAACGCCCTTCCCTTACAAGGATACCAATTATAAAAACGCATACATGGAAATGATTTCGTTTTTCCATTGCTAGGATACCAGTACAATGCAAACATGAATAACACACAAACATTTTTCCATTTCCAGGATACCAATTATAAAAATGAAGACAAGGAATCAAATCGTTTTTCCATTTCCAGAATACCAATACAACGCAGACAGGAATAACAAATAAAAAGGTTTTTCCATTCCAGGATACCAATAAAAAAATGCAGACATGAAATCAATTCATTTTTCCATTTCCAGAAAACAAATACAACGCAGACATGAATAACAAATAAAAACGTTTTTCCATTCCAGGATACCAATACAAAAATGCAGACATGAAATCAATTCATTTTTCCATTGCTAAATACCAATACAACGTAGACAACAGTAAGAGAAACATAAGGATCCAATGGGAAAAGTCATTGAAATGATCGCAGGGATTCTATCAGTCAAGGTGCAGAAAAAAAAAACCAAGAAGGACCTAAGATAATCCGTACGTAGAGGTATTTTCTAGATGGCACAAGTCAAACAATCAACCAAGGAAAATAACAGAGGTAGACGGCTAGAAAGAACGTCATTTTCTCATCATCCACGCACATAAAAGCAGGGTGTTGAGATCCATAGGTCTATTAATGTCGAAGCGACGACTGTAGATCATGCTCTTGCCTGACTGCTCAGGTGAGGACTGATGAGCTAGGGATGAAAGGAAAAAAAACCACAATATTCACAAATCAATACACCACAGGGTGGTCAAGACATGTTGGGAATCGAAGGCCATGGGAGTTAATCAATCATAGAGCTATAGGCCAAGGAAAAATTCAGTCATCAACTAGAACACTAAGACAATCAATTTACTTACCCAATTAAACCTGCAGATCCAAAGCATAAATCCTACTACAATCTACCATGCAATAATAAAGAAAGTGTATCATTGCCTGATCGGCCACTCTGAGTTGATGTTTCACACACTTCGTGCAACTCCTGCTTACCGACTGATGAGACTTCATCGGTACCTCCCAACCAATTCTAGGGGTACTCTTCTTCCCCTTAACCCCCTGAGCTGCAAAGGGGCCACACACACTAACCAGAGAATCAAATAGCTCCCAACTCGCCTCGTAAGGCTGAGCTACCACTCCTCACGAAGATAGGTATCCCAACTCCCACAAGCTAATTCTGTCAAGTATATATTTCTGCAGCATAACATTACACCAAACAAAAGAGACCTCTCTTCCTCCTCCTCCCCCTCCTACTCCCTCCTTTATATAGATTTTCAAAGTCATTTACCTTCCAAAAATCCAATTTAAATTACTCTTTAATAAATTAATTCCTAAAAATCCTCCCCGTACAAGTGTCACCCATCCCCTTCATTCCTCCATAAATTAATTTCTTTAATTAATTAATTACCCCTATTTCCCTCACCCATCTAAATTCAATCCTAGAATCGCTCCTAGGTGTCCTCATATTCCCTTACAAGTTTTAATGACTTTTCCCATTACCAATTTACTTGTTGAGTTAATTTAGAAAGTTCTTAAATACTAGATACCTTACTAAGTTTGACTTTTTTATTTTTCCCTTGTGTTTCCATTTTCTTTTTATGTTTCCCTCTTTTCCTAGTTTCCTGATTATTTTAGATTTACCTCTTTCCCCTTTTCATTTAGAACTCGATTTGGTAGGTGTATAAATTAACTTTTCCCTTTTCCCCTTTTAATTAATAATTTTTGAATTATCATAATATAATAAAACAATTATTTCCCCTTTTTAATTTTTATCCCAACACATTTTTATGAATCAATTAAATTTCTTACTCCCTTCTTGTTACAAGATTAATGAAGATTATCATTATATATATATATATATATATATATATATATATATATATATATATATTAAAATGATAGAAAAATTCTGCCACCAGTATAATTTAGACCTAGACTTTAATTTTCATGCTTGGTGACATTTTATTAGGAAAATTGTTTTAAAAATTTATTATCACGTTATTCATCCTGAGGCCATCTAGGTTGATTAATTTATCAGTAAAAACATGATGTGCCCTTCAGGACGCACTAGGTTCTCCAAGGGTGCCACTTGCCTCATTTGTTTCCCTTGCATCACATGCCCTTCAGGACGCACTACGTGCTCCAAGGGTGCCACTCCCTGCTTTCAATTTTTCTTGCGCGACGTGCCGTTTAGGATGCACCACGTGCTCCAAGGGTGCCACTAGCCACTTGACTGACAAGATAGCCTGTTGATATTACATATAATTATTAATGTACGAGAGATCATCCATTATTTAAGCATGCAAAACAAAACCCAAGACTAAATATTGTGGTTGACATGATCGGGTCTGTACATTTTGCAAAACAAAGTATGATAATTTCCATTATTTAACCATGCAAAACAAAACATTATAAAACATTGTTAAAATTTTTGTAAATTTACAAAATTCAAAATGATTTTGACATGCAATCGATTGCTATATTACCTTCTTTAGAAGGGACTAATAAGATACATAAACACTAACCCTAAACTTATGTTAGGTATATATGTCATTATTATATAAAGAAAACATTTGTACACATATGACCTTATTATAAAGATGTTATCTATGTCTTGATTAGGCACATAACAATCACTTTTACCTAACCACCTTCAAACATATTAGCTTATGGTTAGACACCTTTAACTTTCTTGGCTTATGACTAAGCACCTTTAACAAATGAACTTATGATTATATACCATAGTCTTCCAATATAAATAAAGTATATTTGTTTCAACTTTCTCAATAAAATCCACATACCCTTTTCTGATATGTGATGTTGTTTCTCTAATTTTTTTATAATCACATACAATTCTAGATCTAGTGATTAACATTAGTTTGTAGTTGATGTAACTTGTTTATACACTATTAATAAGGATCAGTATCTAAAATATAAAAAAATCATGGCGAAATCTACGATAACATAATAAAATCTACTAGTCACACAATGAAAAATGAGAACATGCCAAAGTGTCTTAGAAAATAAAATTATGACCATTGTAAGTAGCATAAAATTGTGACCATTATATGTAGATACAAATAAACACATCATAATTTAAACCAACCCAACCCAATTGTGGATGACAAGTGGTTGGCATTCTTTTTTTAGTGGTGAATTTCAAAGATTGACATTTTGTCTACAAAACAACTTAGAGGTTAGTGTATGGTGTCGAGTGATTCAAGTGTGAGAAATTTTGACCACTTTTGTTATATGGTATGTAATTATTTTATATGGTTATTCAGTACACAATACTCTATAGTACAAATTGAAGCATATCTATCTTAATAGTTAATCAATAATAATAAAAAAAATGTCAAAATGTCTTAGAAGAAATAATTGTGAGGATTGTAGGTCACTGTAAATAAACATATCATAATCGAAAGGAGTAGCTAAGATAAAACAAAATTGACAACTTAACGTTTGGTATGGTGTAGGTAAGAAAATTACTTGTTAGGGAAAGGATTTGTCACAATGAACGAAAATGACAGGAAGCTTGCTCGGTTAAGAGTGACATTAGAGGCCAGGGGCGATGGAAAATGTTATTTATATTGCTATGATTGCAGAGGCTTGCAAAAAAGAAAAAATTTAATAATATTTCTTAAAATTGTAGGGAGAAGGGGCATGCCAAAGGGGGTTATGAATATCATCCCTTGGTAAGAGAATTCAATATTTAATGTATTCTCTGTAATAATCAGTATGTCATGAATTTTAGTAATATTTCTTATTGGGATTTTTATATTTTGTATACACACTAAATTTCCTATGTTGTTTTTAAATATATAGACGATGCCCCCAAAATATCAACCTCTAGAGAGTTATTTGCCAAGTACTAGCAGAAATACTACTTTAGTAGGAGATGAACTTCAAGATCAGAATATTGAAGTTGTTGATCAAGTTATTAATGATGATATGGATGGAGATAACGTTAGTGATTCAAATCAGGAAGATGAGATACATAGATTGATCCAAGACACATTTTCTCCAATGGATGAGGACAACCAGGATGATAGTCATGATGTTGATCCTCTACTCGAGAAGTCACGTACACCTCTTTAAGAAGTCTCAACAACAAATCCTTTATCTGTTATATTGTTGTTGGTGAACCTGAAGGTTTTGAATAGTTTATCAAACACATCTCTCACACAGATACTAAGTTATTTAATTGATTAATTATTTATTCTTGCATGTTCACAAATACTTAAAAGGTTCAATTTGTTCCTATATTGCTATTGTTTTCTAATTTGTAAATTAGTATATTGGATGATATATTGATGATTAATATTGTTTACATTGAATTATTGTTTAGAATTTTGTAGATTGTTAGGTGATGTTCTATTATTGACGTCAAATATTTTTCCATGCACTTATCGATAAATATCCATCATTATGAAAGAAATTGGAATGGACTATCGAGATATTGATGCATGTGCTAATGATCATATCATATATTATGGATAATATACATTATAAAATGAAAGTACACAATGTCAAATAAGTAGATATCGAACCGATAAACCGTCAAAGAAGGTACCTCGCAAAGTTCTTCGTTATATTACGATAATTCCACATTTCCAACAGTTGTTCATGTGCCAAAGTATAACACAGTTAATGGATTTCCATGCAAAGAACAAAATTCGAGATGATGTTCTTCGAATTCCCATAGATGGTTCTGCATTGAACTGCATCGAATAAAAGTGGCCAATTTTTAAAGAAGAACCTTGTAATGTTAGACTTGCGTTGGCAGCTGATGGTGTCAATCCATTTGGAGAGCTTCATTCTACGTACTCAGTGCAGCCTATTTTTGTTATAAACAATAGCCTTCCTCCTTGGATGTCGATCAAGAGAGAGCACACAATGTTGGCAATGATTGCTCCAGGTATTTAATTGTCTTTTATTTTCTTTAAAGTATGACAAAATATTTCATTTCTTTGTTTCATGCATGGTAATTATTTATTTTATATATCACGATATCTAGATAATTATAATTAATCATGCAGTATGTTGAACCAATTAGGTAGGTACCAAGTTAAAGATATGAACGCATATATTGAGCCTCTCATCGATGAGTTGTGGAAGTTATGGGTTGGCGTCACTATGTATGACATCTCTAGACCAATAGGGAAAAAATGATTTCAATTCCATGGAATACTATCATGGACAATTCATGATGCTCCCGGGTTAACACATTTTTGTGGTATATTGTTACTTTATTTTGTAATTTAATATTATATATATTTATTGAAAAAATCATGCATTATTTTAAATTGTAACTCTAATTTGATGCTACATTTATTCATATATCTTGTACGTCTTCAAACAAAGGGTAAATTTGCATGCCCAATTTGTGGTCCGAGGATAAAATCTCGTCATTCAAGGAGTTTAGAAAATGAAGTGTTTGATGAGTATAGGCACTTTCTTCCTAGGAACCATAGTTATCGAACTACAGACAAAGAAAAAATCAATGGTAAAGAAGAAAACAGAAGAAAACGAAGAAGAATGAAACCTCACCTATGGAAGTTGGAATATATTATAAATCGTCATGGTACGCAAATTATTTATGTATGACATATTATATAAATATTTGGTTGATTTCATTTTGTCAGATTAATTAGTGTTAATTTCAATTTGTTGATGTTTCATGAATGTCATTAAGGAACGAATGGGATTCCACGAGGAATGAAAAGTTACCCAATACAATTCAGTAGATTTCCATACTACGAGAACCTACAAATAGTTCATTTGTTTCATACAATGCATATCAGGAAGAACATAGTAGAATTGTTATGGAGAATATTAGATGAAAGGACTGGCAAAGAGAGAATTGGAAAGATTTGTTGTGACATCGAGGATGCTAATCACGCATTGCAAAGTGTTATTATTAATTCCAACGACAATGGTTGTGAACAAAATACTAGTCTTCCTTGGTTATTGATGAAAAAACATAGCAATATTGTAAATGAGGTCATTCGAAAAATTAGGTTTCCGACGGGGTTTTCATCGAACATACAAAATATATTAACTAAAAAAGGTTCTTTTGGTGGGGATAAAAAACATGTCTGCCATATATTCACTAAGGTAATTAGTAGGTTATAATATATTTCTTTATTGGTATGCATTTGTTTGGAAACAAATAATAATTATTTGTTTTTTGTTACAGTATGTTCTACCTTTATCTCTCCCAGACGACTTTGACAACAACATAAAACAAATTATTTATGTACTTGGCAAATACATGAGGTAAGTATTGTTTTATAAGAAAAAATGTACTTCTTTTGTGATTTTTAGCGGAACTTATTGACATATTATATTTTATCTGCAAATTTATGTATGCCTTGATATTATTTTATTGCATCAACATTTGTAGGTGGATATCATCAAAAGAAATCCATAAAAGAAGATACAAGGTATTGTAAGAGAGAAATTCCCTGACTAATGTGTCAAATGCAACAGTATCTACCTCCATCATTTTCCAATGCACAAGAACACTACCTCATACACCAAGTTGAGGATATTGAATTATGTGGACCAATACACACAAGGTCGATGTGGATGGTGGAGAGGCACTTCAAGTCACTAAAGGCTTTTGTTAGAAAAAGAGCACGTCCGGAGGGTTCTATGGTTGAGGGATATATGGTATATCAATGCATGGTGTATATTAGTCAATATTTACCTAAATTAGCAGCAAATATGAATGTGCCTCACATTTGGCATCTCGACTCCACCGAAAAATTTGAAGGGGAGGTCTTATTGGGGAAAGGTACAATGAGGACTGTGAAAGGTAATTATTAGATATTGATGTAGATTTAATATATTACACATTTATTAATTTATTAATTTATTAACAATAACTAATTAATGATATTAAATTGTTATTCTATCATATATTTGATCGAGAGTGGGATGCTTTACATTTATACATTGCAAACAACCTTGATTGCATGGAGCATTGGATAGATTATACTGAAGAATACTTCGGTAGGTTATCATGGGAAGGGGTGAGGAAGATGATTAAAACAACGCATCGTCATCGAGATCAATTTCCTGATCTTACAACAAGGGAAGTTGATTTAGCCTTTGGTTTAAAAGATAAACAGACAAGTTACATTTTTTACCCACATTTTCCTAGTTTTTTCCCAATTTTTCAATGTATTTGGTTTGTTTAATTATTGAAATATATATTTAGTAAGTCCTATATGAGGATTATTAATTGGAAATTTATTTTTTACTTGTTTTCCATGTTGGAGTTGAAACATCACAAGGCTATGTGGTGTAATTGTCGTAAATTTTGTAACAAAATGTTGGATGAGAAGATGAAAACCTCAGATTGTGGGATAACTGTAGTGTTTAAGGTCACCAACATTTCCTCTAAAAGTGACATAAATCCGGAAGAAACTGAGAATAGGTACTATGGCCATTTGGAGGATATAATTGAGTGTGATTTTAATTCCTTTAAAGTTGTTTTGTTTGAGGTTAAATGGTACAGGCTACGGATGAATGAACGTGATCCTGAAAGAAATGTTATTGAGCATGATAATGGATTTACCATGGTTAATACAAGGGCATTTGAACTAGGTACAAAGCCTTATGTTCTTCCAAGTCAATGTGAGCAAGTATTTTACTTAGAGGTACCTGGTAAAGAAGGTTGGTCATACGTTGTTAGATATTATCCAAGAGGAAGACCAGTAAAGTACAATCATGTAGCTGAGGATGAAGAGAATAACGAGGAAGAAGATCCTAATTGTGAAGATCAGGAGCAGGTGGCTCATGTAGTTGATGTTTAGATGAAGAAGTTGAATAATTTGATCATCCAAATGTAGGAGACGATGATATCATTGAATATATCGATAACTATAGTAGAGAAAATGACATTGATGATGATGTTGATAGGAATGAGCCTTTCACCAATATCGATTTTGAACCAGATCCTGATACAGATGTTGAGATGGATGAAGAAGAAGATGATTGTTATTTAATTGTTGACAAGAAGAGGTATGTGTTTAGATATTTTATATGATCTTTATATGTTTTTATTTTGTATAATATAGTATATGATACATGTTCTTTAGAATTTCAAATTAGGTAATATGGGGAAATTGAGAGTGATGTGAGGGGGGGAATAATTAGAGATTCCACCTTCACGTGATTTCCCCTGTTTAGTAGAGAATGACCTATTCTCGAAACCAAGAGGAGCTCTGCACGACTGTGCCTACTCATACCAACGATGTAGGTATGTCCATCATCAATTCATCATGATCATTCTCAAAATTATCATTCTCCAATTATCTTATACAAATTTTACAAGGAAATTGTACTAGGACTAGACATGGGCAAGAATGACCTTTGAATGGGGCAAACGTTGAGATTTTTTCAAACCGTTTCTGACTGCATTGCAATTTGACATAGATAGACTATTCACATGCCATAACAGTATGGGAGGGTTTCTGGACTCAAATTTGACTCACACGCCCAATTTCTTCCATCATCAATTCATCATGTAAATCATAAACCCTAATTTAGTGGAGTCATATATTTGTTCTTAGTGAATGGATGTGTTGTTGTCGACATGGAATGGGACAACACATGTACCTTATTGATTTTATTCCTTCACTTGATGTGGGCCTAGTCATTCCCAACCTTGAATTGAAAGTTGCCCCTAGTCTTATTCATCACTCTTCATGACAGTTTTCACGCAACCCTCATTAGATCACAAGGTTGTAGGAATATGGGCATTGGGATCATGAGGCTTTATAACCCTACAACAACAAGAGACATTAATTGAACTTTGACTAAATTAAAAGGTGCATGCAATTGAAAATACTAACAACCCAAAACTAAAAGGGATCAATACAAAGACTGTCAATGAGAGGTGATCTAGACGTGGTGTGTCAGAATAGGCCCATCACCTTCAAAATTGTCATTCTCCAAATATCTTATACAAATTTTAGTAAGTCGTATGTACTAGGACTAGACACGGGTAATAATGACATGTGAATGGATACATAAGGGAACAAGGAAATGTAGAACACCACACCCAGTCAGACTAATAGTTCCTTTAGTCACCCCTTAAAGTTATGGAAAGTCAATATAGGGACCACATAGCAACTTAAAATAGCTATGGTGGGAGATTACTGGGATGAGCAAACTAGTCAAGAAATATAGAGCTTGTTGTTGGAATATGAGGATTTTTTCCCAAAGACCTTTTCAGAGTTAAATGGAATCAAAGGAGTTATGGGAGAAATGAAAATTGAATTAAAACCAAGATTAAATCTTGTGATGCATATACCATATCATCTTAACCCTAGATTACAAGAGAAGGTTAAGAAGGAGATAGACAAGATGTTGGAAGCTGGACTTATTTTTGCAGTGAAAGAAGCATAATGGGTCAGCCCAATAGTTATTCAAAGAAAGAAAGGCACAAAGGATATCAGGGTCTGTGTAGACTATAGAAGCCTTAATTCTGCCTGTCTGCATGACCCTTTCCCAACACCTTTTACTGATGAGGTGCTATAACAGGTTGTGGGGAAGGAAGCGTACTCATTCACAGATGGATTTTCAAGGTACCACCAAGTAAGGATTACCGAAGAGGACAAAAACAAGACCACATAATAATAGAATGGGGATATTTCGAATACAATGTGATGCCATTTTTCTTGAAGAATGCCCCTGCAGTTTTCTCTAAGAGTTAAAGGGAATCAAAGGAGTTATGGGAGAAATGAAAATTGAATTAAAACTAGGATTAAATATTGTGAGGAATATACCATATTGTCTTAACCCTAGAGTAAAAGAGAATGTTAATAAGGATATAGACAAGATGTTGGAAGCTCGACTTATTTTGGCAGTGGAAGAAGCAAAATGGGTCAGCCCAATAGTCATTCAAAGGAAGAAAGACACAAAGGATATCAGGCTCTATGTAGACTATAGAATCCTTAACTATGCCTGTGTGCATGACCCTTTCCCAACACCTTTTATTGATGATGTGCTATAATAGGTTGTGGGGAAGGAGGCGTACTCATTCAAAGATGGATTTTCAAGGTACCACCAAGTAAGGATTACATAAGAGGACAAAAACAAGACCACATTCATAATAGAATGGGGATCTTTCACATACAATGTGATGCCATTTTTATTGAAGAACACCCCTGCAATTTTCTCCAGTATTGTAATAGCAGCTTTCAGAGAGTTTATTCACTACTACATATGCGTGGATTATTCCACGGAATTTTTCCACGCTTCCACTAGTTTCATCTTTTTTTTAAACAGGGCATGATTTTCGTCGTTATTTCCATGAAATTTCGTCGCAATATCCACGAAAATCTTATTTTAATCTAGTCGAGTTTTTCGTCGAAATAGAGACGAACTTTCGTTGCATTAGCGACAAAATTTTTTCCTATCTCATTGGTCGGTGTTAACGACTAATTGACTATTT
>ML783481.1:1290425-1301946 GCA_009831015.1 Picea engelmannii | reverse complement strand
TGTGTGTGTGTGTGTGTGTGTGTGTGTGTGTGTGTGTGTGTGTGTGTGACTTTAAGAGACGTTGTGATGCAATTGCTATAGTTGCGACATTGTTCTTGGCTTTTGTTTGAGCTGTTTATTTTTTTCGTCACCCACCGGTTGAGCAAACCCAATTCTCGATCTACATAGCTCGGATTTTGAACTTGCAATGTTAGTATGTTATTTTTTATTGATGTACTCATTTAACTTGTAAATTTTTGTTCAAATGCCCAAATTTCGTGTAGCTTGTTTTTTCCTTGATAATATATTATAATATGTGTAGTACCATATTTCATGTCTTTTCTTTTTGGATCTAGCTAGTATATTCTATGGAAAAGGGTATGTAGATTTCATAATATTTATGAGATCTTCCCATAATATTCAGAAATTTCAAATAGAACTCGCATTATTTTCCACAGACAAGGAGATATAATGCATGAGTTTGGAAGATAAAATAGTAAAACAAAGAAGAAAACTGCAATTTCAACTTGTAAAAAGAAAAATTCAAGGAAGCGTCTAATTTCAATGAAAGAGGCATAAGCTTACCAAATATTCAAGAAGAGACTATTCTGAAAGCTTCACCTCACCTAGATAAATATTAATAACGTTTCCCTCTTCCGCATAAATTCTTTTCTATCCTCAACATATTGTAATAAATAATGGGTAGGTTGGCATTAGTGACAAGATAGCCTATTGATATTACATATAATTATTAATCTAAAAGAGATCATTCATTATTTAAGCATGCAAAACAAAACCCAAGACTAAATATTGTGTTTGACGTGATCGGGTATGTACATTTTTCAAAACAAAGTACGAGAATTTCCATTATTTAAGAATGCAAAACAAAGTACGAGAATTTCCATTATTTAAGCATGCAAAACAAAGCATTATAAAACATTGTTAAAAGTTTTGTAAATTTACAAAAGTCAAAATGATTTTGACTTGCAATCGATTGCTATATTACCTTCTTTAGAAGGGACTAATAAGATACATAAACACTAACCCTAAAATTATGTTAGTTATATATGTCGTTATTATATAAAGAAAACATTTGTACACATATGACCTTATTATAAAGATGTTATCTGTGTCGTGATTAGGCACATAACAATCACTTTTAACTAACCACCTTCAACCATCTTAGCTTATGGTTAGCCACCTTTAAATTTCTTGTCTTATGAATAAACACCTTTAACAAATGAACTTATGATTATATATCATAGTCTTCCAATATAAATAAAGTATATTTGTTTCAACTTTCTCAATAAAATCCACATACCCTTTTCTGATATGTGATGTTGTTTCTCTAAATTTTTTATAATCACATGCAATTCTAGATGTAGTGATTAACATTAGTTTGTATTTGAAGTAACTTGTTTATACACTACTAATAAGGATCAGTATCTAAAATATAAAAATTCATGGCGAAATCTACGATAACATGATGAAATCTACTAGTTAGACAATGAAAAATGAGGACATGCCAAATTGTCTTAGAAAATAAAATTGTGACCATTGTATGTAGATGAAAATCAACAGATCATAATTTAAACCAACCCAACGCAATTATGGATGACAAGTGGTTGGCATTGTTTTTTTAGTGGTGAATTTCAAAGATTGACATTTTGTCTACAAAACAACTTAGAGGCTAGTGTATGGTGTTGAGTGATTCAAGTTTGAGAAATTTTGACCACTTTCAGTAAATGGTGTGTAATTATTTTCCATGGTTATTCAGTACACAATAATCTATAGTACAAATTGAAGCATATATATCTTAATAGTTAATCGATAATAAATAAAAAGCATGTCAAAATGTCTTAGAAGAAATAATTGTGAGGATTGTAGGTCATTGTAAATAAACATATCATAATCGAAAGGAGTAGCTAAAATATAAAAAAATGACAACGTAATGTTTGGTATGGTGTAGGTAAGACAATTACTTGTCAGGACAAGGATTTGTCACAACGAACGAAAATGACAGGAAGCTTGCTCGGTTAAGAGAGACATTAGAGGCGAGGGGCGATGGAAAATGTTGTTTCCCTTTCTATGATTGCATAGGCTTCTAAAAAAGAAGACTTTTATTAACAACAGCCCAAAGACATTGTAGGGAGAAGGGGAATGCCAAAGGGGGTTATGAATATCATCCCTTGGTAAGAGGATTCAATATTTAATGTATTCTCTGTAATAATCCGTATGTCATGAATTTTAGTAATATTTCTTATCGGGATTTTTATATTTTCTATACACACTAACTTTTCTACATTGTTTTTAAATATATAAACGATGCCCCCTAAATGTCGACCTCCAAAGAGTTATTTTAGAAGTACTAGAAGAAATACTACTTTACAGGGAGATGAACTTCGAGATTAGAATAATGAAGCTATTGATTAAGTTATTAATGATGATATGGATGGAGATAACATTAGTGATTCAAATCAGGAAGATGAGATACATAGATTGATCTAAGACACATTTGCTCCAATGGATGAGGACAACCAGGATGATAGTCATGATGTTGATCCTCTACTTGAGAAGTCACGTCAACCTATTTATGAAGGCTCAATAACAAATATTTTATCTTATATATTTTTCTTGGTGAACCTGAAGGTTTTGAATGGTTTATAAAACACATGTCTCACATAGATACTAAGGTATTTAATTTTTTAATTATTTATGCCTGCAGGTTCACAAATACTTAAAAGGTTCAATTTTTTCCCGATATTGCTATTGTTTTCTAATTTGTAAATTAGTATATTGGATGATATATTGATGATTAATATTGTTTACATGGACTTATTGTTTAGAATTTTGTATATTGTTAGGTGATGTTCTATTACCGATGTCAAATATTTTTCCATGCACATATCGAGAAATATCTATGATTATGAAAGAAATTGGAATGGACTATCAGGCTATTGATGCATGTCCTAATGATCATATCATATATTATGGACAATATGCATTATAAAATGAATGCCCACAATGTCAAATAAGTAGATATCGAATCGATAAAGCATCAAAGAAGGTGCCTCACAAATTTCTTCATTATATTCCGATAATTCCATGTTTCAAGCGGTTGTTCAGGTGCCAAAGTATAGCACAGTTAATGGATTTCCATGCAAAGAAAAAAAGTCGAGAAGATGTTCTTCGAATTCTTGCATATGGTTCTATATTGAACTACATCGAAGAAAAGTGGCCAATTTTTAAAGAAGAACGTCGTAATGTTAGACTCTCGTTGGCAGTTGATGGTGTCAATCCATTTGGAGAGCTTGATTATACGTACTCAGTGTGGCCTGTTTCTATTATAAACAATAACCTTCCTCCTTGGATGTCAATCAAGAGAGAGAATTCAATGTTGGAAATGATTGTTCCAGGTATTTAATTATGTTTTATTTGCTTTAAAGTATGACACAATATTTCATTTCTTTGTTTCGTGCATGGTAATTATTTCTTTTATATATCACGACATCTAGATAAGTATAATTAATCATGTAGTATGTTGAACCAATTAGGTAGGTACTAGGTTAAATATATGAACGTATATATTGAGCCTCTCATCGATGAAATGTTGAAGTTATGGGATGGCGTCACTATGTATGACATCTCTAGACCAATAGGGAAAAAACGATTTCAATTCCATGGAATACTATCATGGACAATTCATGATGCTCCCAGGTGAACACATTTTTGTGGTATATTGTTACATTATTTTGTAATTTAATATTCTATATATTCATTGAAAAAATCATGCATTATTTTAAATTGTAACTCTAATTTGACACTACATTTATTCATATATCTTGTAGGTCCTCAAACAAAGGGTAAATTTGCATGCCTAGTATGTGGTCTGAGGATAAAATCTAGTCGTTCAAGGAGTTTAGCAAAGGAAGTGTTTGATGAGTATAGGAACTTTCTTCCTAAGAACCATATTTATCAAACTACACACAAAGAAAAATTCCATGGTAAAGAAGAAAACGGAAAAAAAAACCCCACGAAGAATGACACCTCTCCTATGGAAGTTATAATATATTAGAAATTGTCAAGGTACACATATTATTTATGTATGACCCATTATATAAATCTTTGGTTAATTCCATTAGTATTAATTTCATTTTGTACCATTAATTAGTGTCGATTTCAATTTGTTGATGTTTCATGAATGTCGGTAAGGAACGAATGGGCTTCCATGAGGAATGAAAAGTTATCCGATGCAATTCAGTAGATTTCCATACTACGAGCACCTACAAATAGTTCATTTGTTTGATACAATGCATATCGGGAAGAAAATAACAGAATTGGTATGGTGAAGATTAGATGGAAGGACTGACAAAGAGAGAATTGGAAAGATTTGTTGTGACATCCAGGAAGCTAATCACGCATTGAAAGTGTTATTATTAATTCTAATGGCGATGGTCGTGAACAAAATACTAGTCTTCCTTGGTTATTGATGGAGCAACAAAGCAATATTGTAAAAGAGGTCATTCGAAAAATTAGGTTTTCGGTGGTGTTTTCGTCGAACATGCAAAATATCTTAACTAAAAAAGGTGATTTTGGTGGGGTTAAAACACATGACTGGCATACATTCATTAAGGTCATTAGTAGGTTACAATATATTTCTTTATTGGTACACATTTGTTTGGAAACAAATAATAATTATTTGTTTTTTGTTAGAGTATGTTCTACCTTTATCTCTCCCAGATGACTTTGACAACAACATAAAAAAATTTATTTATGTACTTGGGAAATACATGAGGTAGATATTTTTTTATAAGGAAAATGTACTTCTTATGTGATTTTTAGCGGAACTTACTGACATATTATCTTTTATCTGCAAATTTATATGTACCTTGATATTATTTTATTGCATCGACATTTGTAGGTAGCTATCATCAAAAGAAATCCATAAAGAAGATATAAGGTATTGGAAGAGAGAAATTCCCTGACTAATGTGTCAAATGCAACAGTATCTACCTCCATCATTTTTCAATGCACAAGAACACTACCTCATGGGTAAAATCATGAATATGGGTAACACTTTTTCTTGTTTTATGATAAAAAAAACTGTATTTTCACAAGTTCTTCAACTTCCAGCATACAAAAGTATTTCTTTTATTTAGAATTTCACTTTCCAGTAAAAAAAAAACTTTTGAATAATTTTGTTAGCTTTCCAATGACTATTTTTCAAATGTTTTTATTAAGATTTGATATGTAAATTTGACAATTGTTTAACAGTATGTTCCTTAAACATGGAAGGAATGATAATGCATTATTTTTTCCCACAACAATATATTTATTATTAAACTTATGTTTTTAAGAAAAAACATATATTGCAACAATATACAAAGACTCTATTTTATTATGACTATAATTTTGAATCTAACAGATGAATATTATAATTTCTAGAATTTTTTGAAGTTGACCAAGATGAAAACGTTGCAGATTTTAAACACATTTTTTCCTACACCTTGTATCTATCTTAATTTTTACTTAAAAGTAAAATCTAAAAATACCCTTTTGAAGATAACAGTTTAAGGATTATGAATATGAATTTTCCATAATTTTCCACTGTGTATTTTTAGAGATATGGATTTTTCATTTCACCGAATCATAATCTCACTTAAAAATATTATGTAGTGATTTTTTTATAAAATTAAATAAAATTAGATAAAAAACAATGAAAATGAAAACAAATTATATCCAATGAAAGTAGATTCAACTTTAAAAATGTTGGTATCAATTCTGAAACTAAATTCTCAGTATTTGTAGGAGTCTGCTACCTCTAAAGATCAAGTAAGATGGAGAGAATTTGCAATTTCCTGCAAACAGTCCCATTTTCAGGTTTTCGACCGAAACCTAGTTTTTAACGCAATCAATTAAAAATAAACGTTTCGACCGAAATATTCTTACCATAGGAAAATAATTCATCTGAAAATCATTGTACTTGAATGTCGAGGGCTTCGTTCAATTTGAAGTGCAAATTTTTGGCCGAAACAATTTTCGGGCGAAATAATTCCTAGCAACATTTTTTCGGCCGAAAAGTTGCCGCTAGCAATTTTAGAGACCCGATTTTAACGAAAGTG
Organism: Picea engelmannii; assembly: GCA_009831015.1. Classification (NCBI taxonomy): domain Eukaryota; kingdom Viridiplantae; phylum Streptophyta; class Pinopsida; order Pinales; family Pinaceae; genus Picea; species Picea engelmannii. The sequence goes on along the minus strand of ML783481.1, from coordinate 1,295,845 downwards.
TTACCTACCTTCATGATTTTACCCTCATACACCAAGTTGAGGATATTGAATTATGTGGACCAGTACACACAAGGTCGATGTGGATGGTGGAGAGGCACTTGAAGTCACTGAAGGCTTTTGTTAGACAAAGAGCATGTCTGGAGGGTTCTATGGTTGAGGGATATATGGTATATCAATGCATGGTGTATATTATTCAATATCTACCTAAATTAGCAGAAAATATGAATGTGACTTTCATTTGGAATCTCGAGTCCATCAACAAATTTGAAGGGGAGGTCCTATTGGGGAAAGGTAAAATGAGGATTGTGAAATGTAATTATTAGATGTTGACGTAGATTTAATATATTACACATTCATTAAATTATTCCTTTATTAACAATAACTAATTAATGATATTAAATTTTTATGATATCATATAGTTTCTCAAGAGTGGGATGCTTTACATTTATAGATTGCAAACAACCTTGATTCGATGAAGCATTGGATATAATATACTGAAGAATACTTCGATAGGTTATCATGGGAAGGGGTGAGTAAGATGATTAAAACAATGCATTGTCATCGGGATCAATTTACTGATCTTACATCCAAGGAAGTTGATTTAGCCTTTGGTTTAAAAGATAAAGAGGCAAGTTAAATTGTTTACCCACATTTTCCTAGTTTTTTCCCAATTTTTCAATGTATTTGGTTTGTTTAATTATTGAAATATATATTTAGTAAGTCCTATATGAGGATTATTAATTGGCAATTTATTTTTTACTTGTTTTCCATGTTGCAGTTCAAACATCACAAGGCTATGTGGTGTAATGGTTGTAGATTTTGTATCAAAATGTTGGATGATAAGATGAAAACCTTGGATTGTGGGATAACTGTAGTGTTTAAGGTCACCAACATTTCCTCTACAAGTGACATAAATCTGGAAGAAACTGAGAATAGGTACTATGGCCATTTGGAGGATATAATTGAGTGTGATTTTAATTCCTTTAAAATTGTTTCATTTCAGGTTAAATGGTATAGGATAAAGATGCATGAATGTGATCCTGAAAGAACTGTTATTGAGCATGATAATGGATTTACCATGGTTAATACAAGGGCATTTGAACTGGGTACAGAGCCTTATGTTCTTCCAAGTTAATGTGAGCAAGTATTTTACTCAGAGGTACCTGGTAAAGCAGGTTGGTCATACGTTGTTAGATATGATCCAAGAGGAAGACCAGTAAAGTACAATCATGTATCCGACGATGAAGATAATAACGAGGAAGAAGATCATGATTATGCATATCAGGAGCAGGTGTCTCATGTAGTCAATGTGTCAGACAAATAAGTTGAAGAAGTTGATCATCTAAATGTAGGAGACGACGATCTCATTGACGATATCGATAAGTATAGTAGAGAAAATGGCATTGATGATGATGTTGATAGGAATGAGCCTTTCAACAATATAAATTCTAGACTAGATCCCGATACAGATGTTGAGATGGATGAAGAAGAAGATGATTGATATTTAATTGTTGAAAAGAAGAGGTATGTGTTTATATCTTTTATATGATCTTTATATTTTTTTGTTTTGTATAATATAGTATATGATACATGTTCTTTAGAATTTCAAATTAGGTAATATGGGGAAATTGAGAGTGATGTGAGGGGGGAGGGGAATAAGAGATCTACGCGACTGCGCCTAATCATACAAATGATGTAGGTATGTCCATCATCAATTCATCATTATCATTCTCAAAATTATCATTCTCGAATTATCTTATACAAATTTTACAAGGAAATTGTACTAGGACTAGACACGAGCAACAGTGCCCTGTGAATGGGGCCAACGTTGTAGTTTTTTCAAACTATTTCTGACTGCATTGAAATTTGACATGGATATACTATTTGCATTCCTTAACGATATGGGAGGTTTTCTGGACTCAAATTTGACTCACATGCCCACTTTATTCCATCATCAATTCATCATGTAAAGCATAAACCCTAATTTTGTGGAGTTATTGATTTGTTCCTAGTGAATGGATGTTTTGTTGTTGACATGGAATGGGACAACACATGTACCTTCTTAATTTTATTCCTTCACTTGATGTGGTCCTGTTCAATCCTAGCCTTGAATGGAAAGTTTCCCCTAGTCTTAGTCATCACCCTTCATGACATTTGTCACCCAACAATCATTATATCACAAGGTTTGAGGCATATGGGCATTTGGATCATGATTCTTTATAACCCTACAGTAACAAGAGACATTAATTGAACTTTGACTACATTGAAAGGTGCATGCAATTGAAAATACTAACAACCCAAAACTAAAAGGGATCAATACAAAGACTGTCAATGAGAGGTGATATGTACGTGGTGTGTAGGACTAGGCCCAATACCTTCAAAATTATCATTCTCCAAATATCGTATACAAATTTTAGTAATTCCTATGTACTAGGACTAGACACGAGCAACAATGACCTGTGAATGGGACCAACGTTGAAAATTTTTGAAACTATTTATGAATGCAATGAAATTTGACATGGATAGACTATTTGCATGACTTAACGATATGGGAGGGTTTCTAGACTCAAATTTGACTCACACACCCACTTTATTCCATCATCAATTCATCGTGTAAACCATAAACCCTAATTTAGTGGATTCATCGATTTGTTGAGTTTTAGTGTTCCCAGTGAATGGATGCATTGTTGTTGACATGGAATGGGACAACACATGTAACTTCTTAATTTTTTTCCTTCACTTGATGTGGGCCTGGTCATTAGCAACCTTGAATTAAATATTTCCCCTAGTCTTAGTCATCACACTTCATGACAGTTGTCACCCAACGATCATTAGATCACAAGGTCATTATTCATCTCCAAGTATCTTCCTTAGAAACATATTCTAGGTCACTTAACCCACTTCTAGGTCACCTAACTCATTTCTAGGTCACTTAACCCATTTCTAGGTCACTTGACCCATTTCTAGGTCACTTAACCTATTTTCCTCATTTTTAGGGTTAACCACTTTCCATAATTATAAATTTCTCCATTAATTTACCATTTAAGTATTCTTCCTTGAATTTGTCACTTTTCTTTACCATTTAAATAATAATTTCTTCTTTTCAAGATTCTTTGACTTCTTTGACCTTTTGGGGCTTCAAGCCTACATATGAGGGTCCTCCAGCTTCGTAAGACCATAACTCTCAAACCATGAGGAGTTATGTTTGACATGTTGACTACTCCATTGTCTTCCTTTCCCGAAAAAAAATTCTAATGAATAAATTTCCCATGCCTATTATGGCCATATATATGAGTTAAATTCCCATTTTGAAATAGGCCACTTACATCATAGGACATTGGCCAGTCATGCCAAAGGCTCCGATTAATAGGTCATTTTTGTCGTGCCTTCCCTGGGTACATGTAACAATGTTAAGGATATTTGGTCACGATGAGACACATGAATTGCAATTACAAGGATGATTATAGGCCCAACTTCAAATATTGAGCACAACAAGAATGATACTTGGGGCCTAAGCCATGAATTGGCGATGAGGAACTAAGGATTTAGTCCCTAATACATGATTCATGGGCCCTAATTGTTTATATACATGGCCTAATTTTGGAGTTACATGGATTGATTGTATCTTTAGGGCCTAAAAAGGATCCATATTTCCTAATTAAGTACATTTGTGGCATAATTATAGATCTACAACGCATTATTAGGTATATATAGAGCATAATTAGAGAATTAAAGGGCCTTGCTTGTTTTCCTCGTAGTTTTCTTTGGGACTCTTTCTTCTTCTACTTCATCCTCCTCTTATTGTTGGTGTTCCTTTTTCCAATTAAAAACTACATAGGGTTGAGATAAAACACTATATGGAGAGGAGTTAGAGGCATAAGAAGAGGAACTAGAGGAACCAAAGGGGGAATTAGGTCAAAAAAAGGAATACAATGTGAAACCAATAGCACGGGCTCACATGACTTATGCCAAAAACTTCTCTTTTGTTAATAATTGAAATGGAATGCCCCAAATGTTGGGTATTTTGTATTTTCCATTGTATCTTTTTTGTTCTTTTACTGAAACTCTGTGTCCAGTAAATATTGTACAAGATTAAAATCTACACCAAATCCCTCACCTCCTATTACAAGGGGAAGTAAAATTAATCATGACAAAAATGAATAAGAAGTAGAAACATATGCTCGACTAGAACATCATGCAACTATTGGATCCCCCACAATTAGAAGAGGAAATTAAGCGGATAATCATAGGTTTATCCCTACAAGTGGATTCCATCACCCCTAATAGAAGGTCATTTAGAAGGCCCCTTTTATCACTTATCGATTACATGTGCTTTCTTAGCATGTGTTAGGGGCGTGCCTTTTTTTTTTTTCTAATTATAATAATGAATAAATTGACAAGAAACCCCCTATGAGATATTCAAGTGATTCATGTAAAATTTATAAAACTTACACATACCTATGCAAGGTGTGCCCCATCCTCTAGAAATATTCAACATTATTGATAACATTCTTTTGTCACTTATTTTGGTCTAACACTTATAGTATTGTGAATAATTTACTTTCTAGTTGAATTCCAAAAGCCAAAGATATAACAACAAAGTTTCATTGAGCTAAAGGAAATGAAGTAAATTATGGGAGAACCTATTGAAGAGTATGACTAGAGATTCCAATATCTATTTCACATATCAAGGTACAAAATATATGATACCTAGTTGCCTAATGACAAAGATCCTCCTCTTGTAGGAAAGATAATACTTTCAAAGGAATGTTTTGGTGCAAGCCATCATAATCAGTTCAATGGATAGGTACCTTGGAAACATATGTTCCTAGGTCACACCTAATTCTACTTTCAATCCAACTTTAGGGATAACACAACACAAACTACCATTTTTCTAATGAGTCATATAACCATTGGGAAAGGGGTTACACCTAACCCTACAGTAATGAGTTCCTTCCCTAAGAGATATTTAAGTGATTCATGTGAAATTTATAAACTTGCACACACCTACCCAAGGTGTACGACCCCATCCTCTAGAAATATTCAAAATTATTGATAACATTATTCTGGGAGAGATAAAGGGGGTACAGTATCATCCATTAAGGTGTACAATATAAAATGATCAAATTCTACATTACAATTAAGGTGATTTGATCAAGGATCAAATGGATCAATGATCCAATTCTATTAGGGGGTTACTATGTTCAAAGTAATAATGCATTAAGGGTTCAGTGTATGAGAGGGTTAATTTGTTTGAGATAATAATGTCTTAAGGGGTGTAACATCCCGCTCTGGCGCACTGAGACCACTTATTATTTGAGGACACTTGCTCGCAAGTGATCTGGACCCTTTTTGACATTAGACCTATTATATTTGATTACGATGTGATTGACAGATGACAGGATGTGTTACTATTTGAT
>ML783481.1:1278264-1290325 GCA_009831015.1 Picea engelmannii | reverse complement strand
CAACATACAAAAACGAAAACAAAACAACATACAAAAAAAAAACAAATCCAAATCGCACACCGCTACACTCGCGCGCAGATTTGGAGCTGCTCACACTCACCGCTACACAAGAGAACAAAGATTGGAGAGGAGAGGAGAACACACTCAGAGTGGAAGGGAGAGGAGGATGGGAGAAGGAGGAGAAGGAGGGAGAGGTGCATGGGAGGAGGCTACAACACACGTATTTGCATGCAGAGTGGAAGGGAGAGGAGGACGAGAGAAGGAGGGGAAGGAGGGAGATGTGCACAGGAGGAGGCTAGGTCACATGCATTTTCACCAGAGGAGGGAACATGCACACGAGAGGAGGGCACATAGATTTGCACGAGAGGAGGGCACACAGTTTTTCATCGGAGGAGGGCACATGGTTTTTCACCAGAGGAGGGCACACAGTTTTGCACCAGAGGAAGGCACACAGTTGGAGTAAATGGTTTGACTTCTTTCTCCTATATCTTGATTCTCCATGCTAATTGTTTGATGAAATGTTTGATAGAATGCTTGATGAAATGCTTGATAGAATTCTTGATGAAATGCTAAGTCGTCCTTTTAAAATGCACATAGATGTTTTAAAAATAACTGAAATAACTGAAATAAGCTTAACATATATACCAAAGAAAAATGAGATAAAATGAAGAGAGTGGATGAAGGAGAAAAAGGACAAAACAATGAAGGCCTCTTGGACTTGTCCTCGTATAAATAAGCAACTAATAAACAAGATAATGAATGCAAAACTTATATAAACATAACATATGAGAATACCATATGACAGAACCCCAACATTCTTATGGAGAAGAGAAAGAGAGAAGGGGTACAATATCATCCATTAAGGTGTACAATATGTTCTACCTTTATCTCTCCCAGACGACTTCTAATTATTGATAACCCCCTATAATGCTCTTCTTAGGTGCATTTTTCTTTGAAAAATCCACCTAATTGTGATGGGGTGTTCGCATTACAACTTACATATCCCAATTACAACATATTGTTTCAGTAATGATCCCTCAATATAATTCAATACCCTTAATGTCATTAAAAGTTTCATTTAAGCAAGTTTCAATGAGAAAAAAATATTACTATGTTTGACATGCCATTTTCTTCATTGCCTTTGTCTCCATAGAAAAACAATAACAAATAACCTATGTCATGTGTCCGAGGAACCCATTTAGGGAGATGTTGGTTGCATGGTATTAAACTAACTTTCCATGCCAAAGGATTCAATACGAAAGTAATTTTATCCATGGTCACATTGGGTGCATGGTTCTTTGGAGAGACCACTTAGTTAACATGAAACACATGCTATAGTTTATGGACCCTGACTCTAGGGAATCATTTGGTTGGTAGGATCTTGGTATCTTTCAAGACTCTTATCTCTACAAGGATCATACAAAAGTTCTTCAATAAGGGGGGGGATCTTTTTTCCCTTGTTTGGAATGAGATATACTATGTTGGATATCTCCATGGAAAATAACCACAACCTTTCTCACATATCTTATTTCCATAATTACTCCAAAAACCCATTTTACAAGTTCCCATTTCCATCAAAACAAACTAACCCAGCATGCCTTTGACCAACTTTAGCTAGGAGGTGATTTTCACCAAGCTCACCTGAAACATGTGGTTCCTTGCAAGGACCACATAATCACTATGATATACACACATTAAAACTTATGGATCTCAATTGTGACATAGTGTCTGATCAATATGTCCTTCATAGTTTTCAAGGACTTTTTCCCTGAAAGGATCCTAAAATTGAACTTGAAAAGGGAAAAAACATATCTTCATTTGATGTAGTGCTTGCTTCATTTATTTGTGTCCATGGAACAACACTGACAACAAAATTATCATGCCATGCATGGTAGTTGTTTGTCTTGGAAGAGGCCAATTACTTGGTGAAATGTTGACTTGTCATGACAAAGGCTCTAATTACTAGGTCATTTTTTCCATGCTATGCTCAAGGACATGGTTCTAAGTGGAGGCCATTTATTGTTGTGATCTACACATGCAATGACTTATGGATCCTAATTTTAACATTCCATTTGATTGGTATGCCCTCAAGAGATTCACGATTATATCCCTATAAAGCCCCTATAAGTGACCTTCAACAGATGAAAACATGAGTGCATTTGTTGGACATATTGTCTACTCCATGGTCTTCCTTTCCCCAATTAAGGACATTTGTGGCCTAATTATGGATATAGAACACATGATTAGCTATATATAGAGCCTAATTAGGGAATTAAAGGGCCTTGTTTTCTTTCCTCCTAGTTTTCTTTGGTATTCTTTATTCTTCTAATTCATCCTTGTCTTATTGTTGGTATGCCTTTTTCCAATTCAACACTACATAGGGTTGAGATAAAAAATTATTTTGGAGTGAAACATTCTAAGAAGATTCTTCACAAGTTTAAGGGTGGAACACCTGCAAGTTCCATTGTTCATGCTTTCAATAGTTTAAATTACCCCTTGAAGCATGTGAGCATATTTTTCATGTATTTTCCACATGGAAACTCTGCCCATAGGCATATGGGAAGAGTTGTAGCATATACAACTCTTTCCATGGGCCTTTGGAGAGAGTTTATACATGGAAACTTTGTGCACATGCCTATGGGCAGTGTTGTAGCTAATGACATCTTAGGATGATGACTTCAACGAGATAGAAACTGAAGGAAAAATTTCCTTTCCCTGTCAAAAGGGTCTCATAAGGTCATGATTATACAATGTGGTGGGTATATTTCTTATAAGAAGTTCATGGTTTTGTAAAAAGGGAAACACACAATAATATAAATCCACCCTAATTATTTATTGAGGGAGAAACAAGGGGACTATGATACCACAATAGGGAAAGAGGAAAGGGGATTTTTGGTTGATTTAGCCTTATCATTGTCCGTGGGGTATTATCTTTTATTGCCTATGTATCCTTACAACGTTCCCATCAATATTTGACTTTTGGGTTGGTCTAAGTAAAAGTCTCATATATGTCATATCCCGAGGAAGAGAGAGGGATCTCATGAAAGAAAATGTTTTTCATTGTCTTTCCCTTGTAGGATGGTTGGAGAGAAACCATGCTTAGAATTTCCACAATAGTTGAGACAATCCTTTAGAACTACAACCCAATTATTATTCCTCATTGATTGTTCAAATTTCACCGCTAAAGTGTACCGAGGTATGCATACCCTACTCCCCTTTGGATTTGAATTTGTGACCTCTTAGGAAGAAACACATGTTCTTAACTGTGTACTTCCATAGAAGGCGCTTTCCAAATATGTGAAATTCACCACTAAAGGCTCTTTCCAAATATGTGAAATTCAAGGATCATGGATTTCCAAACTATCGATCCCCACTCAAACTCTTTGATAGGTCTCAAATCCAGTTCTCCACTAAGCGTCAGGGGATATGCAACTATATGCAACTTTATGCAACAATGCAACTTATGCAACTTATGAAACTATATTGCAACTATATGAAACTATATTGCAACAATTTCATATGAAACTATTTGCAAATATGCAACTATATGCAACTATGCAACTATATGAAACTATGCAACATGCAACTTATGCAACTTAAGGAACTTTATGGAACTTATGAAACTTTACGCAACTTTATGCAACAATGCAACTTTACGCAACTTTACGCAACTTTATGCAACATGCAACTTTATGCAACAATGCAACTTACGCAACTTTATGCAACTTTATGCAACATGCAACTTTATGCAACATGCAACTTTATGCAACAATGCAACTATATGCGACTTATGCAACTATATGAAACTTATGAATTTGTGACCTATATCCTCCTAATGCAACTTATGAATGCAACTATATCCTCCTAATGGGTCTAAGTTCCTTCTTAGAGGCCTTGAGATCCAACTATGATGCATAAAACCTATGAATGGTGCCAATATCCCACCCACAAGCCAAAGATCCCTTAGAGATGGTATGTGTGGTGCTTCAAGGATTTGTTCATAACCATTGAGATCAAGAATATTTGTACAGGGCCTAGGTCACTTGTTTTCCTACCTCATCCATGGTATATCTCTTGATACAAAATCTTATTTTCCATAATATATTAATGGTGCACACATTCTCAATAGAATAACTTAGTCTTTTCCATTAGGCACGAGAAATATTTTTTTAGAGCATAAGGCCCTTGTTTTCCTCCCCCAAATATGGTATGTGCCTTGGACTTCATTTGTGGTGAAAAAAACCTCTTAATGGCTCCCATATCTCCCCAAGAGGGAAAGAATTCCTAAAAAAGGAATGGTGTGGTTGTTGAAGGCCTAGTTCACTGACTTTGATCTCAATAATATTTATTTTATTCCAAAGTTCCTTGTTTTCCTCCCCTAGCCATGACATAAGCCCATGATACATTCTTATTAAGAAAAATGTACTATTGGCATGAAATATCCCACACGGGGGTGAAATATCCCCTACAATTGTCTTGTGTGGTTGTACAAAGACTACATCGCAAAGATCAATGAGAAGATTGAAATTGAGCCTAAGTATTGTATGTTCTTTCCCTAACCATGGGTAATATCCAAAGTGACATACGTGATGTCCAAGACTTGTGAATAGTGATTGTATCCCACCTAAAGTCCATAAGTCACTTAAAGAGGATTTTTGTGGTGGTTTGAGGCCTTGTTCATGGCCATTAAGGACGAGAAGATTTTTTTAGGGCCTAAGGCCATTATTTTCGTCCCTGGGCCATGGTAGAGGTCCTGATAGCCATTAATATTATTTAAATCATACCAATGTTGCCCATATTCCTAATTGGAGGCCTTGATCTTGGTCATTAAGAACATAAGGTTAATTTAAATCCTAATTCCCTTTTCTCCTTCCCTTGATGATTGTACAGGCCTAAACTCCCATATGTGCTGTGAAAAAATACTAATGGTGTCCAAATCCAACCTTGAGGCCAAATATCCCTTAAACATTATCTACATGATCATTCAATGGTTAGTTCATATACCTTGAAGTGAAGAAGCTTCATTTTTTACCTATGGTACTTGTTTCCTCTCCTAGCCGTGGTACACACCTTGAGACCTATTGTTATTATGAAAATGTACCAATGGTTCCAAAGATACCCTACATAGATCTTGTGTGGTTGTTTAAGGACTGCATCACAAATATCATCCATGATAAGATTCAAATAGGGCCTAAGCACCTTATGTTCTTTTCTATACATTATGCCCAAAACTTTTGACTGGTGACCATATCCCACCCAAATTCCATATATCCCTTATAGAGGATATGTATGGTGGTTTGAGGCCTTGTTCATGGACATTAAGATCAAGAAGATTTATTTAGGGCCTAAGGCCCTTTATTTCCTCCCTTGGCCATAGTATAGGTCTTGAAACCCATTCTTTTTATTCAAAACATACTAATGGTGCACATATTCCCAAATAGAGGCATTTTTCATGGTTAGTAAGCATAAAAAAGATTCATTTAGAGAAGAAGGCCCTGATTTTCTTACCTTGGTGATGATATAAATCTATATGCAACTTATGCAACTATATGCAACTAAATGGAATTTCAACTTTATGCAACTAAATGCAACTATATGCAACTGTGTTGGTACCAAAAACGTATATTGGGACGATAACTTATCTTCTTGTTTTAACGAGTGTAGGTACCACCAAATAGGTATATGTCGGATCTATCTTCCTCGAGTGATGATCAAGATATAGTAAGAGAGGTTGAAAGTGAGACTTGTTGTACTATATCTACCAGTTCTAGATCAACTAGGTTGGAAAAGGAAAGGAAAAGATTTTGTACCCGCATGCAATATTTTATTACCAATGAAGGGTCATGTAATTATGATGCTGAGAGCATAGCTGACATTGAGTTTCCCTTGAGGTATAAACATCTAGTGCAATGATAGGCACCTAAGGATATACTTGAAGTGGACACAGATTTCTTCATCGATGGGAGGATGTATTGCATTGCTCCTTCGTCCTTACATGGATTGGGGTTATTTTCCATGGATGGCATAAAGGTTGGCTATGGAATTATAACTAAATTGATGGAGTATGTCGAACCGTTATACAAATACAATCAGTGGTTGATGTTGGTCAAATATACGCAAAGTATGTGGAGATACGGAGTTGCCTCAAATTATATACAACTACTAGATAACAATCAAAATAAAGGGGCAACTATGTATATTGATGGAAGGAAAAAAGCTACTGGAAACATTGCGGGATTTATAAATAGTACACGACCAGTGGCAACAACTAAGAAACCAAATTTCATATTTGATGCATGCGAAGGAAATCATATATTTTTATGTGCAACAAAAAAAATATTTCATGGTGAAGAGTTGTTGATCGATTACAACTTAAATCGAATAGATGGAGGGGGTGCGACTATGGGGGTAAATATCTTACATACCATTCAACTCAAACTTTGATCAATCATTGTTACAATTTATCGCTGCAATATTTCAAATTTTTACTGCATAATGTTTTTACAATTACTTTCATAGCTCTTGTTGATTAATTTATTGTCTCAACATCTATCCAGGGTGACCGTGGAAAGGCACACACTTCGCCTCAACAGGTAAATGTGAAATACAGTAAAAACTTATGACTACAACACCTAACTTTCAAAAATTTCATTAGTTGTTTTTGTGTTATTACTGTGATATTTCATTTTCTTAATGTTACAGGTGAATTTCATAATTGTTATTGATTGATTTATTATGTCAACATCTGTCCAGGGGGACCATAGTAGAAAATCTCCCGCTAAATCTCTCCAGGGTGACCGTGGAAAGGAACCCATTGTGCCTCAGCAGGTAAATGTTAAATACAATAACAACTTATGACTAATTTCAGAAATTTTGTTTTTGTTTTTCCTGTTATTACTGCAATATTTCATTTTCTTAATGTTACAGGTGAATTTCATAAATTTTATTGATTGATTTATTGTGTCAACATCTGTCCAGGGTGACCGTGGTAGAAAATCACCTGCTCCATCTCTCCAGGGTGACCGTGGAAAGGCACCCATTGTGCCTCAGTAGGTAAATGTTAAATGTAGTAACAACTTATGACTACAACAACTAAATTTCTAAAATTTCATTATTTTTTATCTGATATTACTCCAATATTTCATTTTTTAAATGTTACAGATGAATTTAATAACTTTTGTTGATTGATATATAGTGTCAAATTCTGTCCAGGGTGACTGTGTCTGAGTTTCACCCACTACATATGTCTAGGGTGACCGTGGAAAACCACCTGTAGTGCCTCACTAGGTAAATGTTAAATACAGTAACAACTTATGACTACAACAACTAAATTTCTGAAATTAGTTATTGTTTTTATGGTATTAATGCAATATTTCATTTTTTTAATGTTACAGGTGAATTTAATAACTTTTGTTGATTGATTTATTGTGTCAACATATGTCCAGGGTGATCGTGTCCGAAAATCACCCTTTACATCTATCTAAGGTGACCGTGAAAAGGCACTTGCAGTGCCTCAACGGGTAAATGTTAAATACAGTAACAACTTATGACTACAACAACTAAATTTCTCAATTGTTAAAGTTCATGTCATTAATTGTATTCATAAATGTATTGTGGCATGGTCAATGTGGGAAGGCTCCCACAGATGATATTGATGAGGAGGAAATATTGTATTCGACTGACCCAATGACAACTGTAATGAAGGCCTTGAAGAAGGCTAACATAGAATATCTAGGTTTGATTAGCAAATGACCCTTGAAACAGGAGGACATGGAAAGAATTGTAGAGATACAAAATACAATAACTAATTTTGGGGTAAGTGGCATCTTCACATATTTGTATTAGCTATGACAATTTCATATCCCTTTTTTAGTTTTATATTTTGTATATGATTTGATAAATACAATTTTTCCATTTGTAGGAGTTTTTAAACCTCATGCGTGGGGAACCTGTCGATCCTACAACTTCTATAGGTAGAAGTGATGGTCGGATGCAAAAAAAAGGTCGACATAGAAAAGTGCAAGTGAGGCTTTTTGAGCCTCCTGAGGTTCCCCTCGAATCCATTGATGAGTGAAATGATTTTGACCGACATGACATGTCAGAGCATGATGAGTCGGAGCCTGGGACTCCACATGGTGACTCCAGAGAGGAACATAGTGTAGATGGACATGATATTATTATGCATGGAGCAGAACGATTTAAAATCACTGGATCACTAGATGACACCTTTCTGGTGGATGACGCATGTGTTCCGATCAAGATTCATAAGATTGTAGGTAATTGTCCCATTAATTGATTCATTTTTTTCATGAAATTGAAATGGACATTTGTTGATATTATTATAAATTAATGGATAACACGTTTCTGCAGGAAACAATGCTTTCTATAGAAACTTACATGACAAAGCATTGGAGTTATTTGTCCACACCATTCGCACACAGTGGAATGGCCAAGATAGAAAAAAGAAAGATGATTTAATAGATCACATGATAAACTTGGTCGGAAACACTTTCAATAGGAAAGTGGTTACAAAGTTAGCTGACGAGAGTTTAAAATACACCAGGGCCCAGTATAGGGATAAATTGCAAATAGACCTCAAGCACGAGCGCCCTCCCATGGTTCCCGAGAAAGAGTGGAAGGCGCTAATAGAGGATGCAAAGGAGAACTTGTTTAAAAAATAAGGACGAAAACCATGAGATGGTAAAGAAAGGTACAACACATGTCATATTATCATTGAAATATGAGCATTTATGTTTTTATTTCCTATTTTAAGTAACAATTCTGATATTTAATTTTTTTTCAAAAATTCCATATGTAGGCTACTAGACACCTCCAATGCAACAAAGGCCAGAGTGGAAAAACATGGCCAGCATAAACTAGGCCAGGGTGGCTATGAAAAACTAAAAGCCAGAATAGTAATATTTATATGATTAACTGTGGTTACTATTTATTTAACAGTAGCGAACAAATATATTCTTTTCTTATTGGTATTTTTAATGGTGTTATGCATTGCAGTTAAATATGCTCGACACTGCTACCACCAAGGAGGACCTAAATCTTGGTTACAAGCATGGTTTTAAAAGTGTGATTGAATATAGAAAAATCTTGGGCTAGAGTCCTATCTCCCCAACCACGCAGGTAAATCAAATGAATAAGGAAACTGCAGTAGCATGCTTGTAAAGTCTATTCATGTTTTATTATATCACCCTTAACTAAGTATTTGTGTTTGTTTTCAAGCAATAGTACTATCGTGGTAGTGAATCAAGAGGTATTCAACAAACACCATGTCAAACAAGGGTCCACATGTCCATTGATAGTGTAGAGCAGAGTACCCATTACGGTATGTATGCTTCAAAATTATAAATATTTACTGTGATTGTAGATATTTATTTCATGACTTTTACTTATATATTATCTTCTCAAAAATGTATAGCATGTAGCTTAGGAGGGTGAAATATGAGAGCAACCAAGTGGACATGAAATTAATGAACCAGCTGTCCCAGCTACAGAGACAGGTAAAAAGAAATAGTGTAATGTTAATCAAAACAATGAATTAGTTATTTCAATTATATTTCAACATCTCGATATGATCATTTTCGTTGTTCCAGTTCACGACCCTTAACAAATTCCAACTAACCCTTCTCAACGACGTACCAAAAGTATGGTACATGAGCGCACACAAAAAATAGAAGGACATAGCACACAAAATACAATGTCCTTGGATGATGATGATCATATCCCAATTGTCAGTTTTATGAATGTAAAAAAACATAAATCAAAGAAAAAATCATGACTTGTATTTGGATATTTATCAATGTTTATATGTTCATATCTTTTGATGAATATCCTAGTTATGCATGAATGTCTATATGTTTTCTATATAAATAAAATCATTTGTTGGGTATGGGGAATCGAGAGCGATGTGAGGGGGGGGCAGGGGCCATATGAGCTTCCACCTTCACGTGGTTGGCCTTGTTCAGTAGAGAATAACCTATTCTCGAAACAAAGAGAAGCTCATTAAGGTATGCGACAATTTAATTTTTTTCTAGAGTATTTTACATAACTAAATGCATGCTTATTTTCTTATTAATTATTTACTCATATAAAAAATTGTCTTTTATGATTCATCCAGGTCTTGGTGATTGAAATGCATCTCATGGAAAACTCTTATCAATTTGTATGGGATAATGGATCTGGCGAAAGGACAATGAAAAGGTAAGGGTTTTGACATGTTTTTAAAAGTAGGCTACAACAATGAGGTAGCCCCTTGTTCTTCTATGCCTTCTCTTTTCCTTATATTTCTATTAGTTGTCAAAATCAACATTTTCTAACATTAAAAAGGTCCCATGTCTTAACACACTTTTATCAAGTTGAATGAAGCCTTGTTCCTATTGGGAGTTTTTTGGGCTAGCTTAGACTTCCCATTATCAACTCTATCCACTTCTTACCTGGTAGCACCCAATATTACCTAGTTCTCCCCTTGAATTCTTCCTCACCTAGTGTTACATGCTCTCCTACATACTCTTCCTCTTTTCCTAGTCCTTCAAATGCTTGGGGAAAGTATCGCCTCTCCTCCTTAGCTTTTCTTCCTTACACTTGTTTTTCTCCATTTTTATTTGGTCATAATATCGATGGGTCCCTTATAGGTCATTATCTCAAGAAATACCCTACTTGAGATAACCTCTACCTAGTTAGGATCAACTATCACTTCTTTGGTCAGCTTTCATATATGTCCCCCTTAATGGTCACATTACATATCTTGCAACTATGGAGCCCCTCCCAATGGTGACATCATATCTTCCTTTGATCCTCTCTCCTCCACTGGTACCATTGGTATTTTTAACCTCTACGCTTGCATTGAACTTAGGTTGATGCATGTCACCTCCTATGCTTGCATTGAACTTAGGTTGATGCATGTTGTCTCCTACACTTGCATAAACTACCCCATTGATGTATTCCACCTCTCATTCTTGCACTAAATCTAGGCTACCATGTGTTTTTTTGTTCTTTTGATGACTCTATATTACTAGTTTATGATTCCTATTATGCTCACACTCTCTAGATTATCTTATGTCACATGGGATTCATGCTATGTCCTTGACTAGTGTATGGTTCCTTAATGACTACATAAATACTAGAACAATGAATGTCATATTTTACACTCACCTTAACTCCAAGTTGCCATATGTTACATTTATTATTGTGATAACAATATATTAGAGTGTGTTTCATCTCTCGCTCATGTTCACTCATAGTTGGTTTATGTCAACTCATGGATTTTTCCAATGTCATGCTAGTGTCATCAACTTCTTTATCTTGCCTTTGTAAGAACTACCATAACACCACAACCACCCATATTTACCTTTTCATCTATCCTCCAATCTTTCCTTAAGATATCATGTTGCTAATCCTACCTCACTTGTGGTAAGATGCCAACCTCTGTGATGTAGGTATCTAGCTAAACATGTTCTTGCGTTGCTCATTGCTCATTCTTGGAAATGAAAGTATGTATTAGTCTACCCCCTATATATTGAACATATTCATGATGTACCCAAAATTTTGGACCTCATTATTATTGTCCTTTTTGTATGCTCCAACAATTGTGCAAGTGACATCCACAAGTCTCTTCCTATTATATTATTAATATTCCTCTTATTGTTATCAAGGAAGGAGTTGATAAGTATTCCTTATATACACTACGCCTAAATTATCGAGGCATCAAATAACATTATGTTTTTACAATAATATATGATTTAATGTCATAACGAACCTTTAGGTTCATAAGAGTTTCCAATTCTTCAAGGTGTTAAGAGCCATTATTTCCCAAATCATTTAGAACATAGAAGAAAATTGACCAATAGCTTATACATAGGTGATGAAAGATATTTTACAACCTTTTCATAAATCACAACCTTTTCACTGATGGTGTCTTCATGGGTTCAAAACCTTACTTTACAAACCTAACAATATTTCTACCTTTCAACATTCTCATGAACCCTTGGGTTTACCATTACTCCTTGTGGGTCATAAATTTCCACTCACCAAATTCATACAAATTGAA